>OZJO01024338.1:0-18637 GCA_900406225.1 Acrobeloides nanus | reverse complement strand
AAAATCCTGCTCTCAAAATCGATTTTTCAAAAAAATTTCAAATTGCTCCAAAAATGCTTGGAAGTTGTTGGGCATAGCCAAAAACGGTGAAATATGACTTTTTACCACAAAAAGAAATTTATTTTAAATGATTTTTACAGCTCCAAATATCCTTAAAAAGGCTATTTATGGCCTTAGGGCAGCCCCATTTTTGTTATAACTTTTCGTCAGAGTTTAGAATTTTCAAAATTTTTTTTAAAAGTTACTATTTATACTTTATATAATCGATCCTATTGTTCGGATTTTTGATTTGAACCTTTTTCGATTTGGACCTGTTGTGCCCTGTTCCTAATTTGAGCCGTACGGACCGTACTGATCACTGTCAACAGTACGGATCCGTACGGATCCGTACTGATCAGTACAGATCAGTACGGATCCGTACTAGAGTTCGGACAATATGCCATAAAAATATATAAAAATATATCTGATATAAAAAATATATCGGATTTTAGTTGTTTATTAAAAATAAATTTTTTTAAAGTGTTATTTGCTTTTTTTCAAAACCATTGCTTTATTTTTGCTTTTTTTAAGGGTCTGATGCTTTAATTTGAAAATTTCTTATGACAACCCTGTTTAAAGATATTTATCTACATCACACAAACGTTTATAATTTTAGAAGATTGTTTTAAATCAAAATCAACCAATTGCTATTGTTTCCATCTTTGAAGTAACTAGTTCTAATATAGATAATTTTATTAGCATAATCTGTGAAACTACTTATGGCGCAATAGAATTAGGGGCAGTTATGCTTGACTCTTCTAATGAAGAAAAGCTAGAAATAAGAGTATATGCTGGAAATTTAACCAATTTCACAGACATATACACAATAACTCAACAAAATTACACACAAATTGCTTCGGAATCAGGAAATCTAAAAATATTCTTTAAAATTGATGCTGTCGATTTTGTTCAACTTTGTTATCGAAGCAAAGAACTGCATTCAGCAAATTGTAACGCAACCAACAATTTACAATATGCATATCCTTGGGACAAATCCAACAATTTCAGTATAGCAGCTACAAGCATGGGAACATGTTTATTTTCAATTGTTCCTTCAGCTTCGACATCTTCTACCGTAACATATGCAAGGGAGTATGGCGAATTCACTTACCATATTCATTGTTTGCATATAGTCAGATTAAAATATGAAGGACCTGGGAAAGTTGAAATTGTCTCAGGATATAACGAAACATATAAACTGTTTGATTTTTCAAACCAAACTGATCATTTATGGAATGATACATTTGTATATGGAGAGTTGATTTCATTTATTATTCCTCCACATGGACAACTTTATATTGAATATGAAAACCCAGACTACATCGACAATTCATCTAAAGTAAACAATTTATCTTTGCATGGTCTGTTTCAATTGCATGATCAAAGTTTGATCCCAAATTTTAATCAAAATTTGATTTTGACCAATCTCTAAATATAATACTTCATTTGTATGTTATAGACTTTTGACATGCATGGTGCTGGAATAATACAATCTGTAACTTATCCCCTGTCTACTCAAGGTCAAGATTTTACTCAAAGAATACAATGTCTACACCAAAATGGTTATGCAACATTTAACATAACGATTATTTTTGCCGAAATTCCTGATGGTGGATTTTTGACAATTTTTAGCGATGATTCTGTAATTTTGAACATACAAGATAAGGTAATATAAACTGGGGGACCGAGCGCTATCGCGCTCGGAGGAGAGAGGAGATTTTCCGATCCGATCGATAAGTCGCCGACCGCCCCGAACGAGATCTCCGTTCTGATCTGAGTGCTTCCGAGCGCCTTTAAGTACCTCTGATTGCTTACAAGCGCTTCTGAGTATCTCAAAGTTCTTCCGACCGCCTCTGATTAATTCAAGGTGCTTCCGAACTCTTCCTAGCGCTTTGAAGTGCTTATGAGTTCTTCCGGAGTCTTTCCCAAGGGCGATGCTAGCCATTCTCTTCTTTCAAGCCAGTGTCCTTGATCAAGGAACCTTTCTACGACGAGACCAATAGTTGCGAATGTAGTATACGTAGTAGCATGGAGAATGATTAATCAGAGTCGTTGCTGCTTGGAGACAGCTTCCGAGAGCCTTCAAAAAATTTATAATTTTTTGTTCAGTGTAATTTTGAGCACAGTTGGGAATCGAACCTGAGGGCACATTTTAAGATTGGAGCGTTTTTGCTACTCGGCCATGCGAGCGACATTTTGTTATCATTTAATTACAATGATAAGCCTTCCGTTAAACATGATATGGGGCTAAAAAATTATTCTTGAAGAGTACCCATGATCTTGGGGTCATTTTTCTTCTCTCGCCGAACCCTATTGATTGGTATAGGCCGTGACGGAATTGGACTTAAGGTGACGGAGATAGCACAAACAAACAGAGAGACACAAACTGGGAGACCGATCGCTATCGCGCTCGGAGGGGAGAGGAGATTTTCCGATCCGAGCACTAAGTCATCCGCCCTTCTCCGATTGCTTCCGAGCGCCTATTTGTAAAAAAATTTTTAAACATATTTTTTATTTTTATGAATTTTTAAAATTTTTTTAAATAAGTTTTTTTAAATAAACTTTTTTATTTTTTGCAAAAAAATTTGAGCACAGCTTAGATCGAACATGAGAGAATTTCTACGAGACAACAGTCTTCGCCACTCAGCCATGAGTGGCTTTTAAAAAATATTATTATGTTTCAACTATAAGACTTACGTAAATGAGGCTAAAAAATTGATATGGGGCTAAAAAATTTATTTTGAAGGGTACTCCCATGATTTTGGTGTCATTTTTCTTCTCATACCAAGCCCTATCGATTGGTATAGGCCTTGACGGAATTGGACATAAGGTAACAGAGATAGCACAAACAAACAGACACACATAGCGCGTTTAATATATAAGGATAATAGAATAGGAATTACAATTTTTGGGCATTTCAAAAACCCATAAACACTCTGTAATTTAGGCTATAATTCAAAACAATTCGATATTATTTAATGGAACTGTTGTAGACATAAACTATTTTTCACGAAAAAGCTACACAAGAGGAGTATTAATTGAATATGAAGGGAAATTTGTGCCTTTCATAGAACCAACACCGGGATCAGTAGTTAAAAAATCAATTGTTTGGGTCATAGTTGTGTCTAGTTTAGTATTAGCGGTGCTTATTGCTATCCTAATCACTTGCTATTGCAATAAAAGAAAGAAAGATCTCGTATATAAGAACTTTATAAGAGACGTTATGAAGGCACAAAAACAACTTTCACCCGAAAAAATCGAATATCTAAAAGAAAAACGTGATGAGTTCACAATTCCAAAAAAGAAATTAAAAATTTATTATGAAATGCCATTAGGTCAAGGGGCCAGTTCTACAGTTTATATCGGCTTTATTTTTGGCAAATCACCACTGGCCATTTCAACAAATCTTATTGAAACACAACTTTTTCAAGATTGCAAGGTGGCCGTAAAAGTTCCAACAGTTTTTGGAAGTGATGGGCCCGAACAATTGTTTCGTGAAATAAACATAATGAAGAAAATCGGATACCATAAAAATGTTATTTGCATGTTAGGTATATGTTTTTTGGATGGAAAGCCTGTAATCGCGTTTGAGTTAGAGGATAAAGATTTGCTAGAGTACGTGCAATCTTTGAATGAAACGAAAACTGAAAATTCTTATTTGGCGATTTTCTTTTCGATTTTATGGCAAATTGCTACAGGTATGCTCATTTGTCTAGCACATTACCTATCTTGTTATTTGAAAAATTTTAGGGATGCAATTTATTGCTTCAAAGTCGATTGTTCACAGAGATCTCGCAGCTCGGAATATTCTTCTCACTGATAGCTTTATTGCTAAAATTTCGGATTTTGGTCTGTCTTGTTCTACTGATAACTCAGCCCTTAAAGAAGAGTATTTGCCCAAAAAGTTACCCGTCAAATGGCTCAGCATCGAAGCACTTGTTTCTAAAATTTTCTCTGAAAAATCAGATGTTTGGGCATTTGGAGTGTTGATGTTTGAAGTGTTTAGTTTCGGTCAAATCCCTTATCCCGATTTGGGGCTGAAAGATTTAATGGAATATCTTACAGCTGGTAATAGGTTAGGCTGCCCACAAGCTGCCACTGAAGAGATCTATGAAATCATGATGGAATGCTGGAAAGAAGATCCAGAAGGAAGGCCAACGTTTGAAACTCTTGTTAATGTGTTTCATGAAATTCTTGAAAAAACTACCAAATCTTATGGTTATGTTGAGAGCTCAATAGATGAATAAAAAATTACGGATGATTAGGAATATAAACTTTTTTGTCCAAAAATGAGTTGTTTCACCGTTTTGGGCCATGGCGGCAAATTTCTCATCATTTTTGAGCGAACCTGAAAAACTTCATTTTTGGGTCCAAATTCAGCATCCCGATTCAGAGCAAAAATGCTATTTTTAAGCCTTTATCAGATTCACTTCAAAATGATCAGAAATTTTGGGCCCAAAACGATGAAACAACCCATAAAAGGTTGAGTTAACATAGGTTTTGGGAGGCCCGAAACGCTAAAAACATCAAAAATGACCATTTTCAGAATAAAATGGCCATAATTCAGTCAACTTGTTGCCAAATATCCAAACCCAATATACCAAAATTTTCATCGGAATCTGGGCTACAATTTTGGATTAGATCATTTGGGCTGAACGGGTCAACAAGGCCGATCTTTATCGGAGGCTAGGTAAAAATATCAGGGTATGCCTCAAAAATTGGATTATAACTTTTGATTGAAGCAAAAACTTGTTATAGTTCTCTATATAAAAGTTGTAGGGCAGATCACCAGCTTTCAAATGAGTCGCCAACAATCTCTTAATTCAATTCCTATTAGGAGATATGCCCAAAATAATAATAAAGTTATGTACTTTCCAAAAATGGATCCCTAGACCCCAGAAAGACACTTTTTTCAAAAAAATTTTCACATTCGTTTTCAGCGTGAAAAAAGCACAAAAAATCCCGAGCTCACATATGGTCTAAGTGTTAAAGATGTTAAAAGCAGTGGAGGGGAGACAAAGTAGGTTTTTTTCAACTTTTTTTCTATATTTGTAATATGTATTTTTGAATATATCTATTAATTTTTTACTACTATCTATCAAATAAATTTTCTATCAATTTTTGTCTATCTATGAATTTTAAATAAATCAAACATAAAAAATAACCGTAATTTTCTGAGCATTTTCAACTCTAAGATGGCTTTTTTCAAAAAATTTAGTGCCCTCGGAGCTGTTTTTTGTGGCTAAAGCATCATTCAGCAAAAAACGAAAAAACGATGTAAGGTGGAACAAGAGATTTTTAGGGAAATTTTGCATACAAAAAATCATAAGGGGTCCTTATGATTTTGGGCACACGGAAATTTTTTCTGGGAATGTACTGAATACAGAGAGATGCGCTGCAACGTTTTTTGTCGATAAACGTATTGCATTTCGGTCTTCCGACCAACCCCCTTCACATGGGTACAAACACTCCAAAATTTCGGACCTGAGCGCGCGAGAAAAAAATTATAAGGGCCCCCTTTACGATTTTTTCGCGCGCACGAAAATTTTTTAGCGTGAGATCATTGTTATGATGCGCGTGAGTAAAATTTTCAAAATTTTTGACAAAATCATAAGGGGGACCATTATTTTTTTTGGAATATCATGACCGAGAATCTAACTCTCACGAGATCGCCCCCCCCCCCTTGGCTACGCCTATGCATACAAACATTATATGTTTATAGTAGTAAGATTTTTATACTTAATTTTGGTGGTCGCCCTTACCTCTTATTCCTATGGTTACATCAATGATCTCCTGTTTATAAATTTTGTCAAATAATTCTTCATTTTGTTAAAGAATTGTATAGTGCGAAAATAAAGAAAACAGCTTATGTGTTTGAATCTTAAAAGATTATTCCCCACATTCCTTTATCAAAAAATTTTAACAGTTCAAGGTCTGTTGTAATTCTTTGTTAGTTCCTACGAAATTAAGATTTTCAATCAAAGAACAAGTACATTCGATTTTCGCTAAGCCGCCACACCTAGGACCGGACCAGGATGGAGGCTTATAGAATGTTTTCTTACGTTTTTATGTCACCACCCCTCATCCCAGAAAAGTCAACTTGTCTATATGCTTTTTATCAAATAAATAATTTCTCGGCTCCAGATTATGTCTGAAGAAGTGATAATGGTATGAAAGCTTTGTAAAATGGCACTTCAAAAATCATCAATTTTTGAAGGCATCAAATCAAAAAAGGCATCAAATGTACAGAAAATAATTTTTAAAGATTGAAACTCTAAAAATTAAAATATCTGGTAGTCTCTAGGCACTATAGAATCCGAACGAATTATCTCTCAAACTTTTGCTGGCCAAGTTGTAACTCCGCTTAGATCTCAAATCAGTGGTGACTTTGGGGGATCAAGGGGACAATTTCCCCCAAACTGGACGAAGGCTGGAAAAATCAAAGGGTCCCCTGTGTTTTGGCTGGCCAAAAATTATTAAGGGTTTTTTAATTTTGTTCTTAACTCGAATTTAAAATCGAAAGATTAGGATTGTTGTAAAACATGATATCACGTGTTCAAAATGTTACAAAGAGTATAACAAATTAATGGAGCTTAAAAAGCAATTTCCCGATGCTGTTAATTTTGACGGAGACATGTCACTTTTCGAGGTCGAAAAAATTGTCGATCATCGATTGAGAAACGGAAATCGTGAGTATTATGTCCAATGGGCAAATTTACCTTTTGATGGTGCAGAGAAACCGTTCAGTTCCTTGAAAAATGCGGGATCCGTATTGAAGATTATTGGTACAATTTGGCAAGTAAAATAAATGCCAAAATACAATGATGAATATTCCCGATACAGACAGATATATTTGTAAAGATTGCACACTATTTCAAATGCTCAAATGTGTTTCTTCTTTTGCGTCCAAATTTCATATTCAATTTGCCTAGTGCCGCGGCAACCCCAAAAATTTCGAACTTTCGAGACATCGCCTTTAAAACAGAATTAAATTTCAAGCATTTTTTTGTAAAAATTGGCAAAACGATTTTAACTTCATGATTTTTGAAAAATTTTCCATTAAAAACAACAAATTTAATTTTATGAAGCTTAATCAATCGTTTCAATAAACACGATTTTATTGAAAATCAGGCAATTTTCTATTAAAATGATTGCAATTTCTTCGATATTTTCACGTCAACCGCGAGAACAAAAATGTTTCTACTGTTGTACTGCATGTTTAAAAAAGTTATTTTACGCTAGATTGCAATTTTCAAAAACTCATGAAAGTCTCTATTAATATGAGCCTTAAAAGACCGTCTACTTTTGGGGATTGGATGCCATGTGATAGAGCACAAAATTTCGAGCATTTTTTGCTTTTACGGTACTACTTGAAAATCTAATGATTAAAAGTTATGAGTGAAACAAAATTGCGAAAAAAAATTTTCAAACGAGTTTAAACATTGAAACGAAAAAGAAAACATTGAGCTTGTACCAAGGCAAAAAAATCAAATTGTTTATTGAAACGAATTAATAAATCATTATAAAATTCAAAATCCTGACAAACATGAATCAGGGTTTTCGTTTCAATAACCCAAAACATTTTCAAGTTCAATAATTTTGGTATCATTTTCTCGGTGAGTTATAAACATTTTATTATAATAGTCTTTTTTCCCAAACTGTCAAGATTTTGAATTTTATAATGATTGATTAATTCGTTTCAATAAACAATTTGATTTTGCCTGAGTACAAGCTCAATGTTTTCTTTTTCGTTTCAATGTTTAAACTCGTTTGAAAATTTTTTCACATTTTGTTTCGCTCATAACTTTTAACCGTTAGATTTTCAAGTAGCGCCGTAAAAGCGAAAAATGTTCTAAATTTTGTGTTCTATCACATGACAGCAACTCCTCAAAAGAGGACTTGTCCTTGAACTTTTCATATTTAACTATTAAGTATTCGAGTTAATTTTTTTCTTTTCCTTCACAATGCTATAATTTTATTACGTATAGCCAACGCGTACCACAGATCATGTTGCTGAGTGATTTGATGAAAATAATTATTTAAATTATGTAGAACCAACGCGTATCACAGTTCATGTTGCTTAGTAATTCGATGAAAATAACTATAGATAATTTGAAAAATTACGCATATATAAACTCAAACATCTTATATATGTATCATCGTATATAAAAAACTACCTTAATGAATACTTCTTTTGCTTGCGTTGAAGAAATTTTTAGGGGGATCAATTTTTCCTACCCTTTATATCTTGAAAACTTGTGTAATACTGTACAATCCGTAGCTTTTGTAATCAACAACATTCTTCAAATCTTAGTAACAATTTCCCAGCTAGTACTCATAATAATTTCTATATTTGGCAATATTCGAGAATCATATAAGTGGTTAGTATGCCATTCTTCATTTTGGTGCTTATTTGTAGTTGTCATATTCGAAGCTTGTTCTTTCATACCCGAAAGGATTCGATTAATAGATTTCATGCCGGCGTATCCACATATCAACCATATTGCTATCGGATCATTTATCCCGTTGGCAGCTCATCGATTTTTTAAATTATATCATAAACAATTTTTTGAAAAATTCCTATCAAAAGTAACCAAATTTTACATCTTACTTTTGTTTGTTTATGATCTGTTAATTGTTGTATATGTTGAAACTATGTTACATTTTGATTATAACACTTATATGGAAATTTCATACGAAATTGTTATCACGTTTTTAACAATCATCTTTTCTGTTCTAATTTTTCTAAAAATCCGAGAGATGAAGAAATCGTTGCCCGGTAAGAGTCTTTATGATACCAAAACACTTCGTGACTTGCATCGAGCTGCTATAGTTTGTATTGTTCAACCCTCATGTTATTTACTTTATCTTGCTTTGCTTATTGTTGGTGAAAATTTTTATGCACAAATTTATGACCTATCTTTATTGGAAATCCCTATTTTTTATTTTGAAATTTACATAATAATCTCTCAATTTTTTTATGCAATAGTAAATATGTTGTGTATGTTGATAGATGCTTTGTTATTATTATTTGTTCTACATACGTATAGAGCAGGACTTAAGTGCATTCTGATGAAAATTTTTCGTTTCAAAAGTTCAACCTTATTTGTTCATGCAAATAATTGAATAAATTTACTTACTAAAAATTTACATTTTTTCAAGAAAGTCGTCCGGATAGGGTATCGGGTCGTTTTTCGTGATGGGATCACGAAATCGGGATATCGGCCCTACCAGGGGCGTAGCCAGGAGTCTATTGTTGTACTTGATTAGTGACAAGTTATAGTCGAAATTTTTTTTTGGCTACCATGAAACTTTTTATTGAATCAGGCAACGTGTACATTGAAACGAAAAAAAACGTGGATCCTTATATAGCTTTTTTGATGCATCTCTGCGTGGTCGTATGGTGGGAAAATTAGTATTAGTTAGTACTGTAGTAGTATTAATCCTGATTTTTCCGCCATACGACCACGCAGGGATGCATCAAAAAAGCTATATAAGGATCCACATTTCTTTTCGTTTCAAGCAAAAGGGGTTAGTCAGTTTTTTTCGACTAGTGATAAGTGACAAACTTGCCGGTTTTTTAGTGAACTTGTCACTAATCACTTGTCACTAACCAAGTACCCTAAAGGAAAAGCTAGCCCGTGGGCTAGTTGAGGTGTTAAGGAGGAACAGCTGTCTCTCGATGGACTATGAACTCTCATATAATACAAACAATATATTATCAATATAGAGGGCTACATTACTTAAAGGACCAGTCCAGTAATTTACAACCATATGAAAAATGATATATTCGGAAAGATCATGAAAAATGGAGTATTTTTTGTTTTTACGGCATGTTCTGAATCGTAATAGTTTTCGAGATAATTGCGTTTGAAATTTTGAATTTGTTACAAGCTCTTCGTTGTAATATACAAACTTTTTTGAATTTTNCATAAAATGAACATTGTAGCAATTTTTTATAGCTAAATGAGACAAACAAAATGATCCAATTTGAACATTGTTTTGGGTTATTGTAACGAAAATTCTGATTCATGTTTTCGTTTCAATAACCCAAAACAATGTTCAAATTGGATAATTTTGGTGTTATTTTGTTCGTCTCATTTAGCTATAAAAAATTGCTACAATGTTCACTTTATGAAAATTTTAAAAATTGATGCAAAAATTCAAAAAAGTTTGTGTATTACAACGAAGAGCTTGCACAGAAATTCAAATTTCAAACGCAATTATCTCGAAAACTACAACGATTCAGAACACGCCGTAAAAACAAAAAATACTCCATTTTTCATGATCTTTCCGAATATATCATTTTTTCATATGGTTGTAAATTACTGGACTAGTCCTTTAAGTATTATGAGGAGAAATAATTCGAATTTGATTGACTGGCTTATCATTGCCTACTCGATTTTTGACCTTTTTAAAAATCGTTTTCAATGAAGCCCTAATTTCTGAATTAAATATAAACAGAACTAGAGGATTAATTGAATTATTGATGTCACCAAGTCCGTTCTCTATAAAACTTAACACATAACCCCATTGACCAGTTATTCCAAGCTTCGGAAAAGTAAAAAATGCGATGTTTTCAATTTCCAAAAACCCGCAGATTAAACAACTCTAAAAAAATCATTTATAAAAAGAGATGGAACTAGTATCAATTAGGTGTCCCACTGAACGTGAAATTTTTCGAAAAATTTTTTTCATCATCTGGAATTGACCTCTGTAGGGGTAATTTTATGTGGGGAATCCGAATTTCACATTTCCGAGAAAATCTTTCCTCGAATCAAGAAGGGCCTCTTTAGGGCCATATTTTTTGACAAGAATCACATGCCATACGTCATATAGTCTTTTCTTGATTCGGAGAAAGATTTTCAGGTCACGGAAATGTGAAATTCGGATTTCCCGCATAAAATTACCTCTAGAGGGTCAATTTCAGATGATGGAAAAAATTTTTTTCGAAAAATTCACTGGGATACCTAATCGATATTAGTTTCAAAGAAATTTATTTTACTTGAATTAGTATTTTATAATCTTTAGTCGTATAGGACGTGTTTAACAAATATGCAGTGATTTTTATATAAAGGTATATTATAATATATGCTATGAGCATGACAATAGGCAAATTATCGCATATTTGCCAAAAGACCTAAAATTTGAAATATCCTAAAACATTAAACGTGCTATGTGTGTCATTCCGTTTGTGCTATCTTCGTCACCTTAATTCCAATTCCGTCATGGCCTATACCAATCGATAGGGCTCGGGGAGAGAAGAAAAATGACACCAAGATCATGGGGATACCCTTCAAGAATAATTTTTTAGCCCCATATCATGTTTAACGAAAGGCTTATCATTGCAATTTAATGATATCAAATAAGTCGTCCGCATGGCCGAGTGGCGAAAACGCTCGGCTCTTAAAATTTGTCCTCAGGTTCGATTCCCAAACTTTTTGCCCTGAACAAAAAATTATAAATTTTTTGCAAAATAAAAAACTAGCTTAAAATTTTTGTGAATCTTTAAAAAAAAATTAAAAAATCGGTTAAAAATTTAAAAAATTTATAATAGTTAAAAATTAAAAACAATTTTTAAATTAAAAAATAGACTTGAATTTTTAAAAAATAAATTTGGGCTAAATTTAAAAAAATCTTTAAAAAAAAACTAAAAAATGGGCTACAAATTTAAAAAATAGATAAAAATTTGTTAAAAATTTAAACAAGGTTTTTAATGATGACAAATAAATCGCCCGCATGACCGAGTGGAAAACGCTCGGCTCTTAAATTTTGCCCTCAGGTTCGATTCCCATCTGCGCTCAAAACTTTTTTTTAAAGATAATATTTACCGCCAATATTGATTGAGCTAAATAAGCATCTTCGTTGCATTTGTAATAAAAATAAAAACCTAAATCCAAATACTATTACGGGGTGTTCAAACAAAAAGTTCCTTTTTAGTGATTTTTTGACGAATTGTGGACACAAAATTTTTTTCTAAAAATAACCTCTCTAGAGGGGTAATTTTATGCGTGGAATCGATTGTGCGCATCTCCGAAGCTTGAAAATGCTTCTCTGACCCTGATTCAGAAAAATGTAAGGTGTGTATTGAAGCGGAACTGATAAAAATTCAGTTTTTCATCGAAAAATCAACTATCCAGAGGTTTTTCTATGCGAGAAGTCAGTTGCAAACATTTTCAAAACGTGAAAAATATTACTCGACCCTGATTCAGGGAAGATTTGGTGTATTGAAGAAAATTGATGTATACAATACTAAAATAAAGATTTCAACCCTGAATCAGGGTCAAGTAATCTTTTTTATGGTTAGAAAATATGCGCATCTTTTTAACCCTAAATCCATTTTCTATGGTCGAGGTATCATTAAATAGCTGGAATAAAGGCCTTCACACACACATCGAAATTTAACAACTTTTCAAACATGCCGACATAGTCGTTCCAGTTACTGGCGAAGTGGGCTTTAAAAGCTTGGAAAAATCCTTGCCCAGGGGTCATTCACATATCACGTGATCAAATTTTAAACATTTTTAGACCTCTCTACCCCTCCGTGATCAAACATGATTACGAGCTTACCCCTCCCCCACTGTGATCATGATCAGCTTTTTTCTTTAAAAAATAGGCATTTTTGACGTAAAAATGGGAATTTTTTTCGATTTTGAATAATTTTTTCGATTTTGGCAATTTTTTAAATTTTGACCTGTTTTTTCGATTTTGATCAATTTTTTTCGATTTTGGCAATTTTTATAAATTATTCAAAAATTTTGACCAAAAACATAAGGGGGAGCATTAGGAAAATTTTTCGTCTTTTTCGATTTCGTGAGGGGGATTGCCCATCGCTACGTGCCTGATCACGTGATCAATGGCCTGACCCCCCCCCCCCCCCCCCCCCCCTCCCACCGTGATCAAGTGTGGTTATTTCACCTACCCCACCCCCTCAATCTGATCACGTGATATGTAGACGACCCCCACAGGGAAATTAAAAAGCCCAAGACCAATCACCGAGCACCAGAGCCAACTTCAACTCACAGGGCAAAATTATTTTTTTCAAGCCTCGCGGAGTGGGTTTTAAATATTAAAAAGAAAACAATTAAAATGAAGCTAGATTCCAGATATTAAAAGTAGAATACAAGGAGAAAGTTGAAATCTCGATCTGGAGTTCATATAGGGGATACAAAAAACCGTCTACTTTATTCTGAATAAAAGATAAGAAGTATGACTTCTTTTTTGGTTCTTCATGTCCGAAAAGGATGGGGAACTATCCCAAGTCCCTTCCATCTCATCTTGGCTACCGCCCTTGGCAATTAAATTTTTATTCTTTGTGAAAACTTGCCATCCTCAGCAAAGGTTTTATTACACCCCAAAATATTCCATCCAGCTACAAAACTTATAATTGCAAACCATAATGATCCAATTAATCTAAAAAAGGCCAAAAAACACCTAAAAATGACCAAAAAACGGCACTAGGAGTTTCCTTACGCTTACAGAACAATGCCCTTACGATAATTTGCTTACAATGGAAATGTCCTTACGGCAATTAGCTTACAAAATTACACCTGTTATGCTGGTAATTGCCATTATTTGCTAGCAATTACCGGCATAACAGGTGTAATTTTATACGCAAATTGTCGTAAGAAAATTCCGTAAGGACATTTCCATTGTACAGGGTGCGGCAAAAGTTCCCGTGATTTTTTGAATTACTGCATATAGTATTTTGACCATAACTCTTTAACCTTATATCCAATTCCGATGATCTTGGTGTCTTTAGATAGCTTGAATTTACAGCTTCCAATGACACCAAGATCATCGGAATTGGATGTAAGATGAAAGAGTTATGGCCAAAATACTATATGCAATAATTCAAAAAATCACGAGAACTTTTGCCACACCCTGTAAGCAAATTGTCGTAAGGGCATTGCTCTATAAGCGTAAGGAAACTCCTAGTGCCCAAAAAACACCCAAAAATTTTTTTTCTAAAACAGTATTCTTTTCGAACATTTTTTACGTTTATTATCGAAATTTTGAAAAAATTTTTGCGATAACTCGCCTCGATCGACCCTCCCCCTTTAACAACTTGATTAATTTGGCAAAAACTAAATAAAATATTTCTTACATGTAAATCCTAGGTCTTTCGAACAAAACTCTATTCAATCTTGGGAATATAAAAACAGTAAATCGATTCAGCGTCATCACAAACGAAAATGATAAAGTCCCACAAAAAGAAAGTGTATCGAAAAATGTTATACAAAACAACGGCCATGTTCGATTGTAGATCTAGAATTTTTTATGAAATTCTGCAACAACAACAACAAAAATTACAAGAAATCCAGCATAAGTTGTTGGAATTACAACAATAAATTGAATCGAAGTCGTCAACAAATCACATACAACATTTTGCCAAACAATAAGGTAAAATGCATTTTTCTTATATTTATTCCTGCTCTTGAATTTTTTAAAAAATTTTTTAACCCGTATTGGCTAATATGGCCTTTTTCGACTATGGTTTTGAGTGGACTCGAGAAAATTTGAGGACAAATCAGATTCGTTCGAGCTGCATTTCAGATTTCTGGAATAACCAACTATTTTTCAACAAAAACATTATTGAAAAATCTAAACAATTCGCAGAAATATGTTTTTTTAAATTTTCGAATTTGACAATTTTATAAACGGTAGCGCAGCAAGGATTTTTGCAATTTTTGTAATTTTAAGTTGGAATAGGGTGAAGTCTCCCCCTAAAAGTACTTCAGATTTCAGTTCCCCGCATAGAAAAAACCCGCAGAGTTGCCATTTTCGACGGCCTAGCTCTTTTACGGTTTACCGACAAAGACGGTTTTATACGTTTTTAGGGCTGGTCTCTCGAATACCCAGTCGAAGACGCGATCATGTAAGTATCGCCACAGGGAATCGAACAAAGGTCCCCGAAAAAATTTTACAACTGGACTATGAGGATCTACAACTGCTATTGAAAGTTTAGTTGTTATAGTTACCTGATACAGTATGATCATTAGTAAAATATTTAAAGTTACACTTATAGTACTCAAAATTGTATAATATGTAGCGCCAGCAATTCTCAGTGGTGGACTGGCAGTTGAAATTTCCACTGATTCGTTTAGAGTCATACTATAGCTTTGTATTTCTCAACTAATTTATATTTACGTTTTATTCAAGTTATAACTGTAGAAAACAAGTGTTCTTCTTCTGGATGGATCTTTTAATTAGATTTGGATTGTGGAAGCTTCTTGAGTTGCGATTACAGGAGTGGTGAGTTGAGAGTTGGTTCGACTCTCGAGTCCAAGTAGAGAAGAGGCCGGCCTCTAAACAGTTTTGTTAGAGCCTGAAGTAAAACACAAAACGCGAGATGATAAGAGAGCTATCGGAGAACTAATCTGAGAGAGCCTTCCAGGAGCCCTGCTCCCAGGCACAAAAGCTCTAGACCAACGATAGGCTCTTCTTCAACTTCGGGGGTTGTGAAATCTGATGTAAGCCCTCGATAAGAAGCTCCACCTTCCATGACAAATCCAAAATATCCTCGATCCTGAATCAAAACATAAATGCGGCGGGAAGATCCCTTGATCTATCCGCTTCAGTGCAAGTCCAGTGCATCATTACAAAATACAATATAACACAAACTGTTACAAACTACAACTACACAGTCGCTAAATCTAGATAAGTATGATATCACCTTCCTTTAGGCGTAATTAAGTTAAAAGAGGGGGGGGTCCAACTTACGGCCGGGTAGAAAATTTTTTTGACAAGTGATCCTTTAGGGGTAATTTTATGCGAGGAATCAATTGCGCGCATCGAAAAATTTTGAAAATTTTTTCCGGGGGTGTTGGGGTTAAAACTTATAACCCCTAATTTTGACGCAATTTTTTCCATTTTTTGACCCCCAGAAAAATTTTCAGAATTTTTCGATACGCGCAATCGATTCCTTGTATAAAATTACCCTTAAAGAGTTACTTGTTAAAAAAATTTTCTACCCGGCCGTAAGTTGGACCCCCCCCCCTTAAAGTAGATGTTATTTGTATGAGGATCGACTACACACATGCACAATGATTCTTTTAGGGTCTTCGAACAAAGACCCGTGGTCGTGCATAGTGCAAGGGTTGAGAGAGGGGTCGTGCATCGCGCACGGCCATTTCGCGAAGACGCGCAAAGCACGATCATGTTCTAGAAACGTTTTTTTAGGCCTAGGGGTCGTGCGGTGACGGGGCTGGGGGTCGTGCAATCGGATCGGATTTTCGAAGACCCGCTTGTACACGTGTGATTGACTACCGTCGATGCCTCATTGTGTTAGATAGTGGTTTACGATACAACGATCAAATAAACAATAAAAATATATAAAATTTAATTAAAAACCGTGCTCACAAGATATTTTTAAATTCACACGCTATTTCTTATATTTATACGACTTCACACGGAACTAGATTTGTTAAGAAATAACGAGCTAGATGGCATTTTGTGCATGTTACAAATTTAGATATTTACAAGGGACCTTAAAGTCTGACAAAATCAGATTTTTTCGAGATCTAGCTCAAAGGTTAGGAAAAGATGTGGAAAAAAAGAATATAATAGTCGCTTGATTGATTGGATATAAATTTTTTGAGCTATGGGGTCATAAAGTTGCAAAAATTTTTCGATTTTTAATTTTTAAAAAAGCGCTAATACTTGATTTGAAAAGACGTTTCTCCAAGCCTCGGTGGTGCAGTGACAAAGCAGCGGCTTCGTGGCCACAAGTTCGTGGGTTCGAATCCCGCTTGGTGTCAAATTTTTTTGCACAAAGTAAAAATAAAAAATTTTTGCAACTTTATGACCCCATAGCTCAAAAAATTTATATCCAATCAATCAAGCGACTATTATATTCGTTTTTTCCACATTTTTTCCTAACCTTTGAGCTAGATCTCGAAAAAATCTGAGTTTGTCAGATCTTGAAGATTTCTTGTTAGTATTATAAAAAACTTGGTAGTATTAAAAGGAACAACAATAATGAATGCGCTCTTCAACTTCAATGTCGAGATTTATGATCTCATTTATTTGGATAGTTTTATAAGTGTTCAACCATGCAAAAATTTATAATGAAACATATAAAATATTGTATCGCATACTTTCAACTTTAATCATCACGTGCAAATTAGTAAAAAAAATTTGTGTGCGTCATATAGCGTGACAAAAAAAGATCTAACAAACGATTTTTCTAAGCATTAATTTCTATCTTCGACAAACAAAGAGAGATCTAACTAGAGGTCGAAAGAGGAAATGATAACCACCCCTTTCGACCATCCATCCACCAACCAAGACCGCTCACTCTAGATGGATCCACCAAAATAAAAGGAGGAGTCTTTCCCTTGCAAGAATCGTTTCAATAATCGAATTCCTTGCAAATCAGGCAACGCAAAAGTTCTGTCAAATTCTCATTAAACAACGCGTATCTTGCCAGATCGGCAGCTCGGTTGCTTTTCCCCATTACGCTATTCGCTATTGCTGAATGATGTTTTAGCCACAAAAAAACAGCTCTGAGGTCACTAAATTTTTTGAAAAAGGCTATTTTAAAGTTGAAAATGCTCCGAAAATTACAGTTATTTTTTATGTTTAATTTATTTTAAATTGATAGATAGACAAAAATTGATAGAACAAATTATTTGATAGATAGTAGTAAAAAAATTAATAAATATAGTCAAAAATAGATATTAAAAATATAGAAAAAAGTTGAAAAAAATTACCTACTTTACCCCCTCCTCCTATGGCACTGCTTTTAACATCTTTAACATTTACAAGGCCATATGTGAGCTCAGAATTTTTTGTGCATTTTTCACGCTGAAAACAATGGCGAAAAATTTTTTTGAAAAAAGTGTCTTTCTAGGATCTAGAGGTCCATTTCAGGAAAGTACATAACTTTTTTGTATTTTGGGCATATCTCCTAATAGGAATTGAATTAAGAGATTGTTGACCACTTATTTGAAAGCTGGTGATCTGCCCTACAACTTTTATATAGAGAACTATAACAAGTTTTTGCTTCAATTAAAAGTTATAATCCAATATTTAAAGCAAAGTTGAGTTGTTTCACCGTTTTGGGCCAAAAATTTCTGATCATTTTGAGGTGAATCTGATAAAAGCTTAAAAATAACATTTTTGCTCTGAATCTGGACCCAAAAATAAAGTTTTTCAGATTCGCTCAAAAATGATCAAAAATTTTTCGCCATGGCCCAAAACGGTGAAACAACTCATTTTTGGACAAAAAGTTTATATCCCAGATCATGGTAATTTTTTATTCATCCATTGAGCCCTCAACATAACCATAAGATTGGGTAGCTTTTTCAAGAATTTCATGAAACACATTAGCAAGAGTTTCAAACGTTGGCCTTCCTTCTGGATCTTCTTTCCAGCATTCCATCATAATTTCATAGATCTCTCCAGTGGCATCTTGTGGGCAGCCTAACCTATTACCAGCTGTAAGATATTCCATTAAATCTTTCAGCCCCAAATCGGGGTAAGGGATTTGACCGAAACTAAACACTTCAAACATCAACACTCCAAATGCCCAAACATCAGATTTTTCAGAGAAAATTTTAGAAACAAGTGCTTCGATGCTGAGCCATTTGACGGG
>OZJO01024336.1:376-29283 GCA_900406225.1 Acrobeloides nanus | reverse complement strand
TTTTTTCCTCCAAAGAAAAAGTTGTTATTTAGACCATAAACAACAACTTGTAGCGGCTAGATTTTTGAATTTAAGACTTTTGAAAATCGACCTGATGTGCAACTTGTTTCTATCGAGTTTGCAAATTTTTCTCATTCTTTTAGAAAAGAAAATCAAACAAACTACCTTTTTATCAAATTTTTCAAATTGGAGAGGGGGTAGCGCGCAAGCCAAATCGAGGTTCGTGCGCGGAGCTTCACGCGCGGGACTAAAATTGTACAAAATTTCCTATTTTTTCAACAAAAATGTCCAAAATTTGACATTTTTTCACCAAAAATCGTAATTTTTGATCAATCTTCGATTATCCGACCCCTCCCGAGGAGTCGGATAATCGAGGGTTGACCGTAAGATTTTTGGAAAATTGACTTTTTACGTGTACTAATTTTTTTATGCTAGAGGCACGTGTTTTCCTAATTATTCTTCTATTTTATTATACATGATTACATTATATGCATGATAACAGTGTTAGAGGTCCGGAATCAGAAGATCAATCATAATTTATTAGAATATTACATTGAACACGAATTCTACATAAAACCGATATAGAAAAGGAAAATTTTTTTCGATTTTCTTTCCTAAAAGAATGAGAAAAGTTTGTAAACTCGATAGAAACAAGTTGTTTTTGCCTATTTTCTTTCATAAAATTGTATAAAATATATTTCAGGGGGCAGTTACTCCCATTGCCCCCTCTTCCCTTAGCTACGCCACTGACCAGCACCATAATTTTGGTCCAAACTTGGGGGGGGTTGGACTTTTTCTTTAAAATTTTCATTTTCTTCCCCGAAAATTAAAAAAACTTTCAGTGGAGGGGGGGGGGGGAATTCCATTGTCCTACCCATAATTACGGTGCTGATGATGACCCTATTTTTACCCTTTTTAATTATTTCCTATTCCATTTTTACCTCAAATATGCTTACTGAAAACGTTGAATTTCTGAGGAAGTTATTTATGATTAAGATCATTTGTAATTTGTACGATTTTCAATCGATTTCCTTCACTCGCTGTTCTTGCACTTAGCATGAATAATTCGTTGTTAGGCCCATTGCCTTACAAAGTGTTTGTTTACTTTTGTACGACGATCACAGCTAAGAAGTGGTCACTTTTTCTTACAAAATTTGTTTTTGTGAAATTTAATTGTCTAAAATTTAAAAAATCCTTATGATATATAATGTTAGAGCAAGGCCAATTAAGGAATTATGAGTATATGCCGGGTCGGAAGCCACAAGTATGTTTTTTTCAAATGAATCATTAATAAATCTATCAACTGATAGAACACTATTATTTTAATCTTTTTAGTCTCCAATTCGAAATCCTACAAAATCAACTACCAGAAGAAGTTGGATTATATGGATTATTATTTTAGCTGTCATAGTCATAGCAGCTATTGTCGCTATTATAGTTGTGATAGTTGTTTATAATGGAATTAATGAGCAGAGAAACTTTAGGGAAGTGCCGCAAAATCAATTTCAACAGCCGGGACAACCACCAGTTAATCAGCAACAATTTCATTCTCAAAATCAACCCATGCCTATGAATACTAACTTAAATAATGCAAATCGGAATTTATATGGAAATAATGCGTTAACACCTAATTCTGGGATGAGTGGATCAAATTTTGGTGCAAACAATCAAAATCCTTTTAATTTAAACCAAAACTCTAACCTGAATAGGTAATATACAATCAGAGTGTTTCAGTGAATTAGCACTGTTTAAAAATTCATTATCTTTTGATAGAAACAAAAATTTTCTCATGCGGTTTGTTGCAAAATGATGAGAAATCTTGGATTTACGGTTTCTCATCATTTTGCAACAAACCGCATGAGAAAATTTTTGTTTCCATCAAAAGTTAATGAATTTTTAAATGTGCTAATTCACTGAAGCACCCTCTATTTTTGTGAGTACATCACGGATATGAAAAAGTGCAAATTTTTTCTAAAACGTGTCCAAAATTGATCTTCCCGGTAAGACACTAGATCATTTTATCGTAAAGCACCAAAGATTGCTTGTTCGAATCCCGCTTGCATCAATTTGTTTTTAACTTTTAAATTTTTTAAAAGAAATACAGCATTTTTTATAATTCGACAAGATGAATGAAATGACACAGAGATTATTCAATTTGAACATTGTTTTGCGTTATTGAAACGAAAATCCGGATTCATTTTTTCAGAGTTTTCGTTTTAATAACCTAAAACAATGTTCAAATTGGATAATTTTGGTGCCATTTTATTCGTCTTGGCGAGTTATAAAACATGCCATATTTCTTTTTTTAAATTATGAAAAGAGTTAAAAACAAATGGATCTGATTGCACAACTGATGCTAAATCATTAACTGCAGCTATTAGCGTTAGATGCAGCTATTAGACTTAGTTGCAGATAGTGATTTAGCATCAGTTGTGCAACCGGTTCATGGACAGAAGCGGGACTCAAACGAGCGACCTTTGGCGCTTTGCAATAAATGTCCTAGCTCTTTACCGGGAACACCAATTTTGGATGCAAATTAGGAAAAAATTGTCAATTTTCCCTAAATTGACATCTAACCAGACCCTAATGAACCCTTCCCCACAGTCGAAGATAAAATCAAAACCAATGTTGATAATCGATAATAGTTATATATCTTTTTATAATCTTGAAGCTCGGAGACCTTTTGAAATAAAATCTTTGACCTTGTGAAAAAAGGTCGAAGCTTGAGTTTTTTTCTGCCCTTCCCCAAAACTAGAATATTATTTGCATATTATCTTATGCCCAATTTTTTAGGAATATGGGTTCATCCAACATCTTGCCTAATTCAAACCTGAATCCAAATATTCCTAACAACAACTTTGGCAGTTCAAATTTCAATAGTGGATATAACCGAAACCCACTTCTCGGCACTCAAAATGTTCAAAACCCGCTTAACCAAAACCCGCAAAACAACAACAACTTTTGGAATCCAAATGGAGGGTCAACCAACCAATTGCCGAATAATAACTATAACCAAAATCCACTTCTTGGCACGGGGAATCAACAAAATCCGTTGACTCACAACAATAATAATAACAATCCTTGGAACCCTAGTGGAGGCCTAAACAATAATAACAACAACAATCCTTGGAATCCTATTGGAGGATCAAACTATCAATCGCCGACTAATAACAATCCAAATCAAAACTATCAGTTCTATAGTGGTGGCAATCCTTATTATGGATCTGTTAGTTCCAATCATGGAGGAGGTACAAATACTGGACCAGTGGATCAATTTAGACCGTTACCTTTTCAAAATCAATCCACATATCCTATAACAGGATAAGGCTATTGTATGCACAAGGTGGGCAAAGAATAGGTTTTTTGATTTTTTGTGACCCGGAAATTTATTTTTCTAAAAATGATCCCCTATGGATAATTTTTGTGGGGAATCAATTGCGCGCAAAATGCTTCCTTGACTCAGATTCAGGGGAAAATTGAGTTTTTGAAGCAAAAATTGTCATTTTCGCATTTTCAACAAAACCAATTTTCCTTGAATCAAGGCTAGGGAAGCATTTTCAGGGTTCGGGAATGCGCGCAATCGATTCCTCGAATAAACTTACTACTAGAAACAAATTACCCTTAAAAAATAAATTTTCGGATCCCGAAGAATCACAAAAATTCACTTTGTTGGCCCATCCTGTATATAAATGGGTATAGCTGCAATATTTATTTAAATAAAATTATATATTTGAATAAAATTATTATATTTTTTGTTCCCTTTTGTACTAATAAATGTTGAAATTTAAGAGTACAATCAATTCAAACATTTTCGCTGATGAATCATCGGCTCAGTTTTTTGTTGAAAATTTCTTCAGCCTGAAAACAAATTGTCTGGAGAATTTTTAGTTTATTTCCTAAATATATTTAGAACACCACATCTAAAAATTCTTTCAATGACCATTCTATTTATAACGATTTCTTTTTATGTCAATTGTTTTGTACTATTTTCAAAAATATTTATAACTTGAAAATTGATGTAACATTCTCCGCCTTTGAGACAAATATGCCCGTCATAAAAATAGAACTTTGAACAGATTTTGATTCTTAAAAATTCTTTAGATACAAAAATAAACTTTTATTCACCGGTAAATTATGTTTTTCACATGCTCAAATTACAATAATTGATAAAATAAATGAATTATAAAAATTTTTGTGACAGTTTTACTCTGTAATTAATTGAAGAAAACGTTCCTGATCTCCTATGGATCGGATAAACGTTTATATTTCGAGGTTTTACGAAGAAGAACGGGCAGTATGTGAAACAACTCAATAATAAAGAAAAGAAAACTCTCTCACAAGAACAAAGAAAAGATAGGTGCTTATTCGCCTTTTAGAAAATCCCCATTTTGGTGGATGTTTTATGACATCAAGACCTTATTTTTTTGCACAAGCAGTTGCAATAAAAAGCGTTTAAAAACGAAAAAAGTACCTATTTGGAGAAATCTATTTCTTGAAATTTTTTAAAAGTTTTTGATATATGAGAGTGGGAATCCATGGAAACAAAATTAAACATCGAAATTCCCCAGTTAGAAAAGGGGTGTATCTCCCTCCCCTAAAATTCTATCTCCCCTTTCGATAAAAATAAAGTTTTGAAAAGTAACGAGCATAAAATTGACATTTAATCGCTGCTCCTTGTACGTCATTTAAAAACGTCTAAAGGTCGGAACACCACCTTTAATTTGATAATCAATAAATGATACATATTTGTCCATGCTTGATATCATTGCTAATTATAAAGAACCTTATTTGTCTCAAAAACTTGTTTGTAATCGTTTTTCTTAATTACATTAGTTGAAACATTTAAAAAACATGCCACTTACAACTCGAATTTTTTGTCTACCCTTTATGTTGTTAGAGAAACATTTTTAGTTTAATAGTTAATATGATACGGATCTTATAATGGAAAGGGGAGCCTCTCCTTAACCTCTCTCTTATCGGTCAAAATGGCCAGTCGAGTGAGAGGTACTTTCGAGGGCCAGTGCCCCTCCTCCCACTATTACTATGTCCCTCCTCTCGACGAGGAGGGACAAGTCATTTTTGCCCTTAAAAAAAGTTTTTTTCAAAAATTTGTTTAGTGTAAATCGTCCAACTAGCAGCCAGCCTGGTCAAAAAAATCTAACTAGTAGCTGGCCCACATTTTAGGGAGAGGTTCCAACACCTATGGGACATAGTAATGTTTTTCCAAATTTTATGAAACAAATATAAGGGGAACCATTAGGATAAAGAAAAAAATTTTTGGCTACGAGGGGTCAGACCACCATGATACGGGTAAACAAGAGTTAAAAAAAATTTTATGCTGTGCGGAAAAATTACCCATCTCAGAACCTTCCCTACCACAATAAAACTATCTATGTTTTTAAGTCTGGTTTTATAATTCGACAAAAAAAATAATCGATTCCCAAGAACTAAAGTTGACATAGCTTATGTCAAGTAAAAGAAGCATTTATTTAGAAGGAATTATTTAAAGTAGAAATTTTTTTGTTATTTTTTCGACTTTGCCATGCATAATAATTGCATTGCTATTTGAGAAGCTTTTATGCTGCCACTTTAATTTTTGAGGCCTACTTATTTGAGCTTAAAATGTGGTTTGAAGTTAAATTGTGCTTGACAAAATGAATATATTCAATAATTTTATTATTTATATATAAAAATTGTCATTTTTCGCTTCAAAAACCCAATTTTTCCCTGAATTAGGGTCAAGGAAGCATTTTCAAGCTTCGAGGATGCGCGCAATCGATTTTTCGCATAAAATTACCCCTAGAAAAGTCATTTTTGCAAAAATTCAAAAAATTTTTTCGGAAGTGTTGCTGAAAGTGCTTACCTCCCCCCTTTAAAGGGTGGCCCGATTAACGAGCGTTCACTGTATATATTGAGACTGAAAATTTTCTAAATTGGTATTTGTATAGGCCTTTATTTTTTGTNAAAAATTTTTTCGGAAGTGTTGCTGAAAGTGCTTACCTCCCCCCTTTAAAGGGTGGCCCGATTAACGAGCGTTCACTGTATATATTGAGACTGAAAATTTTCTAAATTGGTATTTGTATAGGCCTTTATTTTTTGTCTCTAAATATTTTGAAATAAATACTCAGATCTTTGATCATTAGTAACACTCGCAGGGCTTGTGATTTTAGTATTTTTTAGGGAATTCGACCTTGCTGAGCACGACGGAGCCAAAATAAAATTTTTTTGAAAAACTTTATTTTTGGTTCAGATTATATATAGATTTTTAAAAATATACTTTAAAATAATTGTTTTTAGAGTTTATTTTAAGTTTTTATTTTTCTGCTTTATTTTTCCTATTTTACAATGGACACAGCGTTTCTAGAGAACACAATTCGTAAGTTTTATCTTATATTAGCGAGAAAAAGTTTAGGCATTGATTGAATTTCTGTCCTTATTACGTAATTTATTTTATAGAATCAACTATGGGTACTATTAAAAGCACTAAAAAATGGGATGAATTGAACAAAGACATAGAATCTTATCAATCGAATGAAAGACTCGCGCATGAGCCGTTTGATGAACTAATTTTTAATCTGTGTAGATCTGAAAAAGAAAACGGTGTAGCTAAAATGGAAAGACTAATTTCGGTTAGGATAAAAATGATTAAGTAATTTATATTTTTAAAATTTTAGATCTTAAAAAATCATGGAATCAAAGAGACTGATCCAAGGTTACAACCGATGCTAGTCAAATTCCAAAATATTGTAAAAAGAAAGGTTGAATTGCAAGAAAATTTGAATGATATAAAGCCAACAAAACTATCAAAAGATGATTTTAAAAGGTATCATCTTATATAAAACGTGTAATGTACGTGTGTTCTGTTAACTTTTACATTATTCGAACTAACTTTTGAAGGTACGATTCAACTCCCCGTCACGATATACCGGACACAATTCTAAGACGTTGACACCACATTTGTGAAATTTGATGAAAAAACTTTTTTCATTGTTTTGTCTTGGGGGACCAAAGGGTGAAAAATCAGCGTTATTTTTTACATAGTTCCTCCCTAAATGGGGTCCAATATTCCCTGCTTACCTCAAAAATTTTTTCCCTTTTGGTATTTATGATAATTAGTCTACCATCTTTAATTTGCACCCAAACTTTGAAGTAGATTTGGCATGTACAGAAACATTAGAAAATCGATTTTTAATTTTTCACATGCCATAAATTTTTACGTGAACGTAAAAAAGCAATCGCTCAGACCACGAGGCCGAGCGCCGCAAGAAATCACTTGGAACACTAGGCCAATCTCGAGCGCCGTAGGTGATCGGTTTCCATGTACTAGTTATACAAAAACGATTCATAAACATAGACACGAAAAGCAACCTAATAAAAATTGCACTTCAAATAAAGGTTACTTTTTAGTTGTGTTAGAGAAAGTTTGCCAATTATTACTAAAACACTCCAAAGCGAACTTGTTATTCCTGATTGGTCAAAATTTTGTAAAGAAATTGAAAATATTTACAAGCATGTGAGTTGGACTATAATATTTTTTATTATTCTTTACATCCATTTTTAGTGCAAAACAATTTCTGATGGCAAAGTGGCCTCTTATATTCCACAACTTGCTCGATTAGATCCAAACTCATGGGGTGTGGCTATTTGTAGTGTAGATGGACAATGCGCTTCTTGGGGAGATGATCAGAAACCATTTTGTATTCAAAGTGTTGCAAATGTGTTTAGCTATAGTCTTGCAGCTTCTGAACTAGGTGGTGAATATGTTCATAAATATGTCGGACAAGAACCATCTGGAAGACTACATGATGCAATATTTTTGGATTCACATGGTAGGGTGGATAAATAAGAACAAAAATTACATTTTAGGTAAGCCACATAATCCGATTATCAATTCTGGTGCAATTCTTGTTTCATCGATGATCCAACATCAAAAAGATTTAGCTGATCGATACGACTATGTAATTATTGCTTTATTAGTTTTTACATGTTTTACACAAGGCATAGTTGTCAAAAGGGTTTCTTTTTAAAGAGAGTGATATTTTTTTGAAGTCGGGCCTTTTCGGAGTTAATTTCCTCAAAATTTGAAACACTATTTTAGGTCTTAAATCGATTTAAGAAAGTGGCTGGAAATGATTTTATTGGTTTCAACAATTCTGTGTAAGAATACTTTTTGATGAAAAATTGAGTTGGGGACCAGGATTTTCAACAAAAAATTATCAAAAATTTTGAGCAAAACATAAGGGGGGACATTAGGAAAATTTTTTCATTTTTCCGGCTAAAGGGAGGCATGTCCCCTTGTCTACGGCACTGAGGCCAGCCCAGTCGGTTAAAAGTTTCAATTTTTTGTTTTTACATTAAATTCTAAATTGCACCATCAACAAGTGTATAATGTCTTCAAAAAAAATTTAGTTATCTTTCGGAACGTGAAAAAGCAGATAGAAACTTAGCACTTTCCTATTTCATGAAAGAAAACAAATGCTTTCCGAATAAAATATCAGATTTAACTGAAGTTTTGGACTTTTATTATCAATTATGCTCGATTGAAGCTAACTGTGAATCTTTAGCTGTAATGGCGGCTACATTGGCCAATGGAGGTAATTTGCGCAATTTGAGTTTTTTAAATGGGTTATCAATGTCACTTTCAATGATTTACTCGAACGAGAGCGACGAATAAAGACTTGCTTTCCTTTTAAATAATTCGCCCACTATTTTAAATTCTTACTCTATCCTATTCTATTAATTTTTAGGTGTCTGTCCAATCACAGAAGAGCGCTGTTTTGGCAGTAGAGCTTGTAGAGACGTGTTAACATTAATGAACTCTTGTGGCATGTATGATTACAGTGGACAATTTAGCTTTCATGTAAGCAAAATATGCAAATTTTACTACAATATATTTAGGTTGGCTTACCAGCAAAATCAAGTGCATCAGGAGTCATAATGATTGTTATTCCCAATTTGCTAGGGATTGTCTTATGGTCACCCCCTTTGGATGAGCAAAGAAATAGTGCTCGGGGAATTAAATTTTGTCAAGTGAGACTAAAATAAAAGTTAAATAATTTACAAGTTTAGAAGCTCATTGAGCGCTTCAATTTCCACAATTATGACAGTCTTGTTCATACAGAATCTCATAAAGTCGATCCTCGACGTAAACAAGATGAAGATGAAAGAAATCGTATTATTGCGCTACTTTTTGCAGCTAAATCAGGAGATTTGAATACAATCAGAAGGTAATGCTTTATTCATACAAAAGTGAAACCAAACTTTGTAGGATGTACATAAAGGGAATCGACATGGGCCTGAAAGATTACGATAAAAGAACCGCCTTACATTTAGCTGCTTGTGAAGGGCATACCCAAGTAGTGGAATTCTTGCTAAATACTGCAAAAGTTCAACCAGAACCAAGAGATCGGTAAACTTTTTTGATATAAGATCTTCGATTTATTAGTTTTGGAAATTATACCAAAATGCCTTTTTTATATCTAGTACATACGTATACAACCCCCCCCCCTTCGTGGGGTGGGGTCGCATAAGGGGAGATCAAGATGATTTTTTTTAATTTTTGAAAAAATCGAGAAAAAAATCACCTTGTTTCCTCTTATGTTTTTGCCCAAAATTTTGAACATTTTTCGAAAAAAATGGGAGGACTAAGGACTTTTTTCCTCCCGCAGAAAGTCAAAATTTTCTGGGGTGTTTGTACACGTATGATCTAGTAGATACCTCTTCTTGCTACTATGTTTTATTTTCTCTATTTTTAGTTGGAGCAGAACACCATTAGACGATGCAAAGCAATACAATCATAAGAATGTTATAAAATTATTGCAAGGTGTTATCGTTTTAAGTGAAGAGGACAAACCGAATCCTGACAACTTATACATAAATTTAAGCACAACAAATGAGATGAATAAAAAGTCTATCTCATTCAAGGATAAAAACCTACATGAACAAAAAATAAATATAAACAATTTTTATGTTCTTTAATATAGAAAACATTTTTTTTTATTTTGCTTATGTTCATGAATGTATATTTTAGAGTTTAATTCTAATTAAAGTTTTTTATGCGTGCATATTTAGAGTTTAAACTATAGGTGAAGATACTTCTCGATCATACAAAATGGCTCAAAAAAGAAAATTTTTTGAATTTTTCTATTTTTTCAAAAATTTGAGATCTCGCGGTTACAGATACAAGGATGGACGGACGGGACTGACAGAGACATTGTTTTTTATATTTATGATTTTATGTTCTATTTTCAACTGAATATACAACAAAAAATACAAATCAAAATATGGATTTACCAATAAAATTAAAAACATCACCGTCGAAAAATTTTAATGATAAATTTTAAAAAAAGGATTTTTGAGGTAGATTTTGAATTTTTGTGCCCACTTTATGTAAATCCAAAATAATAAACAAGCACTGCATAGCAGCCCTAATATGCTAGTGCTGCATAGCAGTAAAAAAAATTAACAGTGTTGTAAGACTCCCTCCTAACCTCCCCCAAATTGGGTGGGGATACCTATCTAAGTGCAAGGGTTACCTAGCAGTTAGCGGGGGACAAGGGAAGAAATCTAGCATGTTTGGAGGATACCTTGCTTGACTTGACAATTTTGGGGAGGGGTCCTTCAACACTAAAAATAAAATATATGAATTAAAATGTATATTGGACTAGCGGATACAGCGCGTTATTTGAATCATCTTTCGTGGGGCTACTTCCTGTTGCTCCTTTTTTTGGTTTTGGGAAGTCCACCGTATGATAGCATCAAATTGGCCTTTGGACTTTACAAAATCCATAAAACTGGGAATGTTTCCGTCATAGTCGTTGTAGTAGGTTCGACCCATCAGGAGGCTAAAAATAGGAACGTTATAAATATACTTGTTGATTGATAGTCTTGTTTATGCGTCTGTCTACTTTAAGTTTTTTTGTGTTTATATGAATAAAATAGCTGTTGACAATTCAGAACGAAAAAAAGTAAAATGGTTTATGATGCGTGAGAAAAGATAATTTTTGCAAAAAATAAATTGCTTACATAATGCCACCATCTTTCAAGACCCGTTCGAAAATACTATGAAAGACTTCAAGATTCTCTTCGGTATTTCTGATAATCTCAGGAGCAAGGATTACATCATATCTAAAAATTTTAAAACATACTGTGTTTATTGAACAAAGTCATTTTTAGCCCTTTTTGCCCATTTTTTACAAAGACGAACTACAATTGCCTTCTCCCTCTGAAAATTTTTCTTATTTTTTCAAAAATCAACGACAGTACCGCCTAACTATCACTGACGAATGAGAAGGTTGGTGTGGATTGGTTTTTTAAATTTTATACTTACCCATTGAGACTCGCATCAATCGAACTCAAATGCAAAGCTGAAACAATCTTGTATTTCTCGGGTCGAACATTATTCCTACGCAATGTAGGTTTGATGTAGCATTCAAGCGCAGCTTGGCTCTGAAATTTACAAATTAGACTAATTTTTAATGTTTCCGCTTACATCACAATAAATCTCAACTTCTTTCGCACCACGTTGAAGAGCAAAAGCAGAAGGTAGACCCGTACAAAAACCAATTTCCAAGACCTTTTTACCCAAAAAAAGTTCTCGATCCATTTCGACTTCAATCATATCGTCCATGGCTTGACAAAAATCTTGCACACCTTCCCAATCATCAGTGGTATGGTCTCCTAAAAATTTGCTTAGAATAATGACTATTTTTTCTTTTATACCTAATAAAGATCTCTCAACAGGACGCATTATTGTCAAGGCATCTTTTGACATGGCGATATTTCTTGGAGCAACATATTTGATCCTCTTGCCAGAGTCGAGAATCATTTCATGGACATTGGTGCGAATTTTTGCAGCTGATATGGATTTGCTAGCGACCATTTTTTCGTGGAATGGAGGCATAAATCGAATTTATCAGCAAAAGGATAAAGCTTGAGGCTAAAATTTGAAGAATAATTATGTTAGGAATAGAGTTAAAAGAAAAACGCATATTGATAAATTTATTAACAAAAAAGTTATTTTTTACTCGGAAAAAGGCAAATAATATCCTTTACATCCATCAGTCTCAGTCCAGACGATCCGGGATTTACTCAGTTGATTTAAGTCTTGACAATGGACCTGATAGTTTAAACACTATTATATAAGGGAAATGAAAGTTTTTGAGACCCCTTTTTCTTAAAGTGCCAGTCGACACAATTGAGATCTTGTGACTCTATTTTCTCCATTTTTCTCTTCTGAATTCATTTTTGTGAAAAAATGGATTTGAAAAGAAAAAATGGAGAAAAGGAGTAAGAAGATTTCAGCTGAGTCAATTGGCTTTTTGAGACATTTTTTGAGGGGATCCCAAACACTTTTAATTCCGACGCCTTTATATCCTAATCTTAGAATTTTCGAATCCAAAACTTCATATATTGATAAGGAAGCATTTTCAAGAATTTTCTCGCTTTTTAATTAAATCCTATTCGTATTTATAAAAAGCTCTATCCAAAATTCAAAGCACGACTGCCTTCTCTCTTGCAGGAAGAGCACTATTTATGCACCACGACAGCGCTCTAATGCACATCAATATTTCGGTCGCACTCCGGTTCGGGCGTTTTATAAATCAACATCTTCTATCAACACGCCTTTTTTCTTTCATCTTCAAATGCTATTTCTTTCTATGCTTTCTAAAGAAAAAACTATCTCAGTGATCTTTAAAAGAAATTTCTCGAAAGGATCCAAGAGTCGATAATAACCCATAAACTGCTCATTGGTGCTTCAAACCGCCTCCTAAACGCATCTGTTATTTGTCTATTTTAACAAACAGCTTGAGAATGCCCTGTTTGTAGAGAAACTGGCATAACACCAAATTGATAAACAGGGAGTTTTGCAATAAAGTCCCACCCTCAAAAACATTCACATTTTGCAGAAAAAAATCAAAGGATGAAAAGATTATGTATCTAGAGAAAAGTATAATGCACGTGAAATATTTGTGAGCAACACCGGAAACTGTCTATCAAGCTTTATATTTCGAAAGATTTTCGAAAAAATATTTTTGAAGTTTTTTATTGAAAATATTTCAAAGCCCACGAATTTGATAATGAAGATGGATGGGAAACAATTTCTGTTAGATTTTAGAGTATTTACGTCAACAAAAACATATGCTTGGAGAAAAAATAACATACTGATCTTTGTGTATTTATCTAAAAATATTTTGAAGAGAAGGAAAAATAAGGGTTTGTAAAAAAGAAAATTGGGATCATTGGATAATAAAATTATATTAGAGCACGAACTTTATTGATCATTGAGAAAGGTTATCGGGAGCCGAACGCTAATGCACTCGGAGGGGATAAGAAGAAATTTTTGTGAAGACTCTCGAGCTCTTCTCCCTCCGAGCGCTTCCTTTCTCCGAGCGGTTGTAGTGACGTGTAAATATGCGAATTTTACAGGATCAGTAATTACTGATTTTATTTCAGATGCTATCAGATCAGCGATCTAATATCTGTAGTCAAATATGAGAATTTTTGAGGATCGGTAATTACTAAAAGAAAGAAAGGAACAACCATTTACGATCTTCTAATCAGGAAAGGAACTGTGGCAAGAACTGAAATCCAAATATAAATGAACTAACATAACAATATTGTATATTCGATACTATCTTGTTTGCTATTTTATGTTTTGTTCATGTTTTTTGTTGTATTATTTACCTTAGTTGTCCTTAATTTTCCCTATCGGGTGTGGAACAACAAATAAATTCATTCATTCATTACTGATCCTATTTCATATGCTATCAGATCAGTAATTACCGATCTCATTAACATTGGGCGATTTGACCCCAACGGATATACGTTATTTCGAGCCCTCGACTGTTATACTATGAGGTTTTATATAGGGGGTATTTTACGTATACAGTCGCGGCAAAATCAATGGAGCAAACCCTAAAAGTACGTAAGAGCTCAAATCTTCATCCAAAGATTTTTATAAAAAGTAATGTTCTGCAAAGTTATTTCTCATGGCACGAGAAACAACTTTTTAGAACATCACTTTTTATGAAACCTCTGGGTGAAGATTTGAGCTTTTACGTACTTTTAGCATTTGCTCGTTACTTTTGCTGCAACTGTACATAAAATTTACGTTCACCTAAAAACTATTTTTTCCTATGGTCAAAATTCAAAAATTCCTTTGGATTTGTGTTCCCCATACCCGAAAACCCCCGAGTACAAAAATTCTCCGATTTGGAGAACTTTTTGAAAAATTGATTTTTTTCGCCTTGGTCCCCTAAGAGGTAAAAAGTGAAAAAATTTTTGTTTCCGATTTCGATGATTTTGGTGTCAATTGTCTCCTCTTATCCCCTATAGGTAAAATATGAGTCACACGTCTTAGAAAAATAAAGATAATCAATTACAGTACAACTTCCAAGAACAAAAAATTAAGTCCTTGACGGAGATCATAACACATTTACTAATTTTTATCAAACGGTCAAATGTTACCATTTATTACAAGCTTAATTTGTTGATACATTTTATCTGTATCATTTTGATTATTTCTTTTCCCTATCTATTTTTCGCTCGATCAAGAAATTTCTATTAATAGAATAAAAAAATCAAAGAATATCTATTCCTGTTTTGATCATCAGCATGAAAAGAACTTCGTTAGGTCGGCTATTTTTGTCACGAACATTTAGTATAATCCATCATACTAATTTGTGTAAATAGGATCTATATACGCATTTTATTCACGTGAATCGGAAATGCGCTCTAATTTTCAAAAGTTGTTATCGTTCGCAGCGCGGTTTATCACAGCTGCGATTTTCTCCTATTTATATTTCTTGGTCATTCTAGAAAGATATAGCAAACTTCTTTGTGTGAAAAACTTCATTTAATGCTCGTAAAAAAGAATAGAAGAAAAAGAAGTACTCAAAAATAGAATTTACAGGTGTTTCAAAAAAGTGGATTTTTGTGATTTTTTACATGATCTTGGGCCCAAAAGTTTTTTTCTAAAAATGTCCCCTATAAGGGTACCGTAAATACTGTAATATACGCCCAAAAACATATAAACCACAAATTCTTGAAAGCAGAGATAGATAGGAATCGTGTGGGAATCCAGTAAGATAACAAGGTATTGATGAATCAAGATATCACTAGCGATAGGAATATACTTTTATTCACGACGTTTCGTCGTATAACGACTTCGTACAAGTATTTATGTCTAAAAAAATTTACATAAATACTTGTCCAATAGCCTGTAGAAGTCGTTATACGACGAAACGTCGCGAATAAAAGTATTCCATATTCCTATCGCTAGTGATATCTTGATCTACCAATACCTTGTTATCTTACTGGATTCCCACACTATGCGATTCCCATCTATCTCCGCTTTCAAGAAGAATCAGAGCATTTATGAAAAACAAATATCTGTGCAATAGAAAAATATAAAAATTGACCACTAACTAAATTAAATGGAGAGTTTATGCTCCTTAAATATTTTTTAAAAGTTTAAATTTCCTTATTTTCACATGTTTAGACTCACAAATTCACTAATAATACATGTGAATTTCAATTACCCGAAAACCTAGTGACTAACCATTATTTGTTCAATTTCAAACAAATAGCATTCGAGATATTGACGTTTTAGTGTTCACTTTGAACTTACGTTTAGTCTGGTGATTTGATTGAAAGCACAGATTAAACATCTTTTAGGTAGGTGTTTTAAAGATGTTACAATACCCTCAAAAAGGGCAAATGTCCCTTTTTTAAAATAAGACCCCCTTCTTTAAATATAATCCCCTTTTTGATCGTTTTTAAATGTAAATGTGTTAAGATCTTTTTCAAAAAAAGTCCATTTTTTCAAATTTTTCAATAAAAATGATATTTTTTCACCAAAAATTGTTAAAAAATGACTATTTTTTAAATATTTTTTGGCCAAAATGGCAATTTTATTCATTTGTTGTTCTAAAAAGTTCATTTTTCCTAGAATTGGGTTGTCCCCTTTTTGGAAATTTATTGCTCTTTTTCCTAAAAACGAATGTAAGATGCCTATTTTATATTTATATACAGGTGTTCAAAAATCCAGATTTTTATGATTCTTATTAGCGAATCAACTTTTAATGTCGTCTTTTAATTGTCGTCGAGGAATTTTAAATGTCGTCGAGGAAAATATTATGCTATGTGTATTTTTAACATTGTTATCACTTTGTTGTGTTGAATAAGCAACAGACTTTACAACACATCAGTTGGATTAAGACAGAGATCAACTACGTAAGAAAACAATTTTCGTGCTGCTATACTCAACTATGATATCTGTCCGATTGAAATTTAGCGGGATATTAATCAAAGGTTTTTGTTATTAATCATCAATTATACATGTGACATTATTATGATAGAGTCTTTGTGATTGTCTTATAAAAATTAATCCTGTTATTTATTTTTAGGAAGGAGTTATTTTTAAAATTGGTGTCATTGATCTGTTTAGTGAACATCACGTGAACAATAATAATCAAAGATCTTTGTTATTTGACCCAGTGCCGTATGAAAGAGGCATCAGGAGCACGTTCCCCTCCCCCACTCGTGGGCCGAAAACCCAAAAAACATAAGAGTACTTCTTATGATTTTAGGGAAGTACCCTCCTCTAATAGACCATTTTCCGTATGCTACCCCCTATCCAATTTGAGAGAGGTCGACAGCCGCACACAAGCAAAATTATTCGCAATAAAGTGAGGATCCGTTGGATTTTTAAAACTTTTTGGCCCTTAATACATGTACCCCTTTTCGGTATGGTACTGATAAAAAAGGATATTTTCAGTCATTTTTAGTGAAATTTTATACATTTTAGTAATTTTTTGTAAAAAATAAATTAGGGGACATTTAGGATTTTTGAAAAAATTTCTCAACTGATATCAATGATCAATCATTAACAAGTCTATGCTTGAAACCACTCTATTTTCGACTCTTTGTGTTTTATAAAGATTGATGTCATGTTTATTTATGAACGACGACGATCTAAATTTGGACCCATATCAAAAACGTCATAGGTACATAGTCTAACTATACTACTTATGAACTTTAAAGATTCTATCGAAAAAAGAAAATAGCAATCATTAATTCAGATTTAAAAATAACTTTCTTGTACACCAAATTCTTTGGCAGAAAAGTAATAACAGACATAAAAAGACACACTCTTTAAAAATCAAAATCATTTGTTATCATGATGGACAAAATATAAAAGTATCAAATGTACAATTTGGGTGTAAAAAAATTGTTATTGGAAAAACATGAATTTATTTTTTGAAAAGTTTTCTTTTTTTCGCACAAACCATTTTTCGAAATCTTGAGCTCAAAATGTTCAGGAGATCCGTAGAATATAGAAATAAATCTCCGCAGTTTTTTGAGAGTAGATGTAAAATTATTGGATAGCAGAGGTGCCAAGTAGACTCTTTAAAGGTCCGGACCCAGAGAGCCCTGAACGAACCTCTATTTTTCAAGCGGCGTTTACAATCGCGATGAAATGTGTGACTGTCACGAATTCGTAACACTTTTTTGAAAAGTGTGACAAAAAATTGCGACGAAAAAGTCAGACGATTAGTCACAGTCGCACGTGTTCACAATACAGACGAAAAGTGTGACTGCATCGAAGGTATTGAGAAAAAGTATTAAGAATTCGTAACAGTTGCAGTCGCACTTTCCGTCACACTTTGAAGATTTTGTTGTAAATAGGACAAAGTGTAACTGTAACGAAAAGTGTCACTTATTGTAGCAGTCGCACTTTTCTTCGCGATTGTAAACGCCGCTTCACTATTTGAGGTCCGGACCGGACCCGGACCTTATTTGAATTTTTAAAAATTCAATTTATTAAAAAAATACATAGCTAGATAACCATGCTCGGGAAGGGGCAATTTTTATACCTTCTATCCATTTTTTGAAAAAGTTGAATATTTTTTAATCAAAAATTTTAAAAAATGTTCGTAAAAGAGTAGAAAACTTTTTGAAGAACCCAAAACTTGTTACCAACTACAGTCATGTTCCAATCAGTTTTAAAGGACTTACAAAAAATCTAAATGCCAAAACTGCCAAAGCTTATAATGGATATTTAAACGTGAATGTTCAACAGCATTTTTACTGTAAACATAGAATTAGATTGCAATATCCCAATTTACCATTGGCATTTCATCAAGACAACAAATCGGATTGTATCAAGTTGCGAGTGCTCCTTGCTAGTCAGTTTCCTTTTATCAACACTAATCTTTGTTTAGGTGGAGCCTTCAATTGGGCTCTTTAATCTTATTCACATGTGTTTCTTTTTCACAAAGTCTGAAACCAGCGGGTATCTTGCTCGAAATGTCATATATAGGGGTTTTTTCATGCCAGGAATACGAATCCGACACTAGTTTTTCTTGTATTATCAAGTAAATGTTGGAAAGTTAGAAAAAAAACGTAAAATTAGGGGTTCACGATGGAAAATTTCAAAGTGTCAAATTTTTGATGGGCATTTGTTGCATTTTGTTCCCCAAGATTTAAAATGGTAGAAAAGCATAATTAAAATTATTCTGGACCTTGAAAAGTGTCTAAATAGACACCATTCTTAAAAATGGAGTTGAGCCATTTCCTATAACTAGATTGAACCCCAAAAATAAGGTTTACAGGGGTCACACCCAAGACAAAAAAGATAGCTCTAATACCGATCTAGCTAACAAAAACAATTTCACGTCAAAATTAATTTACAGAAAAAATTTATTGCACTCCAATTCAACTTTAGGGGTCTAATTCATCATTTTTCCTCAAACATTTATCCGGAAACTTTGGGATAACTATTTGAAACTCGAATCTTTTTTTATTTCGTAGAAAAAACGTTGCTCTTTCAACGAAACATGACACCATAATGACACCAACCCTAATTTACGAGTTATGAGTGTTTTTCTGAAAATGGTCAATTTTGAACTTTTCAATGAAGTCTCAATTTATCTATATTAAAAAGGGTTTGGCTAACAAGCAAACACACGAAGATGTTCAGCTCGCTTTGCTCTACACGTTGGGAGTGCCTTTTGTTCTTATTTCTAATGCACTCTATTTCTTCCATTAGTGTTATCAACTACAAAAAATCAGCACTGTCTTAGATCAAATATTATATTTTGACCTGTATACCTTTATCAGACGGTCTAGTCATGAAGCTAGTTACATTATTAACTTCCTTATTTCTATTCAAAATCTTTCCAATCGATAGCGTGTGCCCAGATGGCGCGTTTGCTGGGATAGATGCAAAGTATCATACGTGTTTTCAATTTTTTAACACAACAAAAGCGTGGTATGATGCCGAAACGGCATGTCAACAGATCTATAGAGGCCATTTGTCTTCATTTCACGGAGAAGGTGGAGACGACTATGTTGCAAGTAATTTTGAGAAATTGGACAAGTTAACTTTGTTGAACGTTTTTTGTAGAAAAACTTTCTTCAATGGTTTTGGATCCGAATCAATTGGTCTGGCTAGGGGCTTTTACAGAGAATATTTGTAACGGAAGTAGCTGCAGCTTACAGTGGCAATGGAGCGATGGAACTACATTCAATTTTTTAAATTTTGCTCCAGGTAGGTAAGAAAGATTGGCCACACCACTAAAAAACTAAAAACATAAGACGTTCATAAACAACCAGATTATAGTCCTATAGCTCCATAACCCTAAAGCCTTTAGATTACAGCCCTATAGATTATGTGATACCCTTAGAGTTACATAGCCCTAGTCCTCTATAGCATTAGAGCTCCATAGTCCAGTCCTTTAGCTTGATAATGATAAATCATATGTCTATTGAGCTGGTAGACCTATAAACCTAAGCCCAAAACTTACAAAATAGTAAAAAAAATACAGACAAAATTATTTCTTACTATTTTAGGCCAAAACGCGTCCACTGATAACCTAGCTTCGGCCCTTAAAGTCTCCAACGGTCTCTGGTACGCTTATGACGAAGATTCCAATCAATTCCCGTATTTATGTAAATTTACGGATCCTTCTTTTACCACCACTCCCACAGCCCCTCCATCATGTCCCGTCGGATCCGTTCCAGGTCTTCGTCCTGGTGACTGTTTTGCTCTTCACTCCTCGCATCTACAATGGAGTTCTGCACAATCAAGCTGTTTATCAAACGGTGGCAATCTGGCTTCAATTCATGATGCTTTTACAAACGTGTTCTTACAGCACAATTTAACGGCATCTACAACAGGAGCAATCTGGATCGGTGGCTCATCGGTTAAGGGATGCTCTAATTTTGGATGTGATACAACTTGGGAATGGATCGATGGGTCAGATTTTGATTATACAAATTTTGCCACTGGAGCAAGTGTAGCTGATGTTGGACAAAGTGTTGCATTCAATTCAGCAAAAGGACAATGGTATTCGACGGTTAATACAACTAGCTTGCCATATTTGTGTAAAATTTCAGTTTGAATCAGGATAAATCTCTATACTATTAAACGGCAAACGCCTGTATATACAGTGAAACCTCTAACTAAGCCCACCCCTCCCAAAACCCCTAACTAAGCCCCCCCCCCTCAATTTTTTTATAAAGCGCCACTTATATTATTTCTTTTTTTTGAATGTTTCATATAAAAATAAGTACAGAAAATGGAAATACGAAAAAAATTGCTTAGAAAAGTGTGGTTATACTTTGTTTAAAGCTAGAACCAAACCAAAAATCGATCAATTTTTGATCAAAACACTCATTTTACAACCCCAGTGTAACCCCATTTTTCGACACTTTATAATGCAATTCTAATTAATTTTTTATTAAAAATTAATTAGAATTGCATAAATGTCGAGAAAATGGGGTTACACTTAGAGTTGTAACTTTTTTAAACTTGGGATTGTGCCGTAATTAGCATTGTTTCGATCGTCAATGCTCAAAGCCGCCGTGAAAATAAAAAATTGGTACCCCCNGTCCCGATGTCCAGATCTCCAGTAAGGTACTACTTACATTCAACAAAATTGCCTGAATTGCAATTAGATCTAATTATTGGCACGAAAATCTGTTCTTCAAAATTGTTAGAGCGTGCACCGTCCCTTTAATAAGGAGATTTGATGCCCCGTTGGATAGCCCCAAAAAGGAAAATTATTTTTTTGTAACATTTTTTAATTGTAGCATTGGGAAATTTTTTATACATCATTTTTTATAACATCGGGTAAGTCAAATTCACTGTGGGTGAAGCTTTTATAGGGAAATTCATTATGAATAAAATTTATATAGGCAAATTCTTTATGAACAAAGATTCTATAAGAAAACAATATGAAAAAAAATTTTATAGGCAAAGACACTATAAATTTCAGGTATGCCTAGGAATATTTTTTTACTAAAAATGACCCATAGAGGGATAATTTTATGCGGGGAATCGATTGCGCGATTCCCGAAGCATGAAAACGCTTTTTGGATCCTGATTCAATGGAAAATAGAAAAATGACTATTTTCACGCCAAAAACAATTTTTCCCCTGAATCAGGGTCAAGAAAAAAGTTTTCATGTTTTGGGAATGCGTGCAATCGATTCACTGCATAAAATTATTTCTATATGGGTCATTTTGGTAAAAAAATTTTTGGTCCCAAACAAATTTTTCGGGCCTCAAAAATCACAAAAATGCACTTTTTTAATCATTCTCTACTTATTTTCTAATTATTAATAAGAAATTGTAATCCTGGCTACTTTGTTGGTGATAATTGACAAAGGTCAACAATATTTATTCTCAATGATGGGCAAATCAGCTTCTTCATTGGTGATAATCAACAATGGTCAACACACGTGTACAAACACCCCCCGAAAATTTTGACTTTCTGCGGGCGGAAAAAAACATAAGAGGGGACCAGGGTGATTTTTTTTCAATTTTTTCAAAAATTTTTCAAAAATCACCTTGGTCCCCCCCCCAAATATTTCAACTATTTCATAATTCATATCTATAATAAACTATTATTAGAACCAATTGTCCTATTTCTTTGTTTTGCCTTTCACTGTATACAATATACATTTGTACATAATTTAATAAATACTATTTCCATATATACTACTAAAAGTAGGATGTTCTACATAAACTTTGTCGCCAAACAGTAAATCTCCAGGCGGTACTGATTCGGTAAAATTTTGTTTATTGTTTTCCTAAATTATTAATGTAATATAAAAAACATGTATTGTGCTTTCGTTCGGACTAACTTTTACAGATTAAATTTTAACTGAGGACGCCAAAAAAAGTAGCGAACGATGAGAGAAGAAGATCGACACTACTTTTATGGTAATACCTCTGTAAAATTTTTTTGATTTTTTAATTTTTTTAGGGTGGATATACGGGATATCCTGAGAGTAGCCGGAGTCATAGTTCAGAGTCACAATCACCCTTCGAGCGCGGGGGAGGGGGTGAGCGCTAGGCAGAGCCGCTCGGAAGTACGCTTTGAATCGCCGCTTGGGAGCGAGCTCGGGATTGCCTCAGGTACTCGACTTCTTAATGTAAAAGAACACCAATATGTATAGCCTACCACATACATGGACAAGGGGGGTACTGTACCCCCCCCCCTAATTCGTCGTATCGGGGGAAAACTTAAAACCAATTCGTATTTGGGAAGCCGACCAGACTGAATTCGTTGTGGAAATTCGTATACGAATTCATAAATCGAGAACGAATTCGTATTTCGACTTTTTCGCCTGTCGATGTTTTTTTGGTCGGCAGTAACCTTTGGGACCAATTCGTATTTTGGGACCCAGTACCCCCTACTTGCCCATATATGACCTACCATGTCATCAATTTCATTTTTATTTTTGTTATTTAAATAAAATGAGACAGATATGCTTAATAATAAAAAGATAAAAATAATTAATAGCGTAATAAACCAGCCAAGATCTGGATGGAATTCTAATAAGAAAATAACATTTAATAAAAATATTATGAAGATAAGGATAAATGTTGCAATATACAGGCGCTAAAATTTTTGAATTTTTATTAAAAATTTAGACAATATTACCTTTGATACAAAAAAACTTGATATGCTATAATTTGCAGATTTCATTATTTTCAGCCTAAAATAATTGTCATATTGAAGCAGGAAAATGAAAGTTAATTTATTTCCTCTTTATTTTTGTGCAAGGGAAAACAATGACAAAGAAAAGACTAGTATAAAATGAAACGCTTTTCTATCGCTGACCTTTCATTGAATTCACATAAAAAAGTTAATTAAATCAATTCTAAAAAGTTAGAATTGTTGTGAAACCTGTTAGAATCCATAGACGTAATGCTTATTCCATTCTTGTGTGCAGTTGTTTATTACCCGATTCAGTAGGAAAAAATCTCATCAGAATTGATATATGATTTAATGAACAAGTAAAAACTAGTTAATATAAGCTAATCCCAAATTTAGATGTCTAATTTTTGTGACAAAAATAAAAGCATATCTAGAGAGAAAAGCCTATAAAAATGAACATCAAATTATTTCATTAACAGTTACAAATCTTAAAAACCAAAAATATCACCGAAACTACAACCATCAACTACATTAAGAAAATAATTAACAATTAAGAATGAACAAATTGCAAGTGCAAAAATTGTCTTAACCCTGTGACATCATGAGACGAAAGAGCAAGGCAAAAGATTTAAAATAGCTGTAATAAATCAGTTGCCAGTTTTCGAATTTCAATGTAGATAGCTTTTATGGGCATCAATAATATTTTTCTCATCTCGTCAGTTTTATTGAAGTCTTGGTTCTTTTATGATTTTAGACAATCAATGATTATTGAGCACATTGTAAGTATTTAAAGGACCAGTCCAGTAATTTACAACCATATGAAACAATGATATATTCGGAAAGATCGTGAAAAATAAAGCATTTTTTGTTTTTACGTCATGTTCTGAATCGATGCAGTTTTCGAGATAATTGCATTTGAAATTTTGAATTTGTGTACAAGTTCTTCGTTATAATACAAACTTTTTTGAATTTTTTGCAAAAAAATCGATTTTTGCATAGATTTTTTCAATTTTCATAAAATGAACATTGTTGCAATTTTTATAGCTAAATGAGATGAACAAAATAACACCAAAATTATCCAATTTGAACATTGTTTTGGTTATTGAAACGAAACTTCTGATTCATGTTTTCGTTTCAATAACCCAAAACAATGTTCAAATTGGATAATTTTGGTGTCATTTTGTTCGTCTCATTTAGCTATAAAAATTGCTACAATGTTCATTTTATGAAAATTGAAAAAATCGATGCAAAAATCGATTTCTTCTGCAAAAAATTCAAAATTTTTTGTGTATTACAACGAAGAGCTTGTACACAAATTCAAAATTTCAAATGCAATTATCTCAAAAACTGTAACGATTCAGAACATGCCGTAAAAACAAAAAATCGCCAAAAAATCTTTTTCATGATCTTTCCGAATATATCATTTTTTCATATGATTGTAAATTACTGGACTGGTCCTTTAATAAATGCTTTTAAACTATTTACTAAAATTAAAATGATTAATATAAAAAATACATTATGTAAATAAATTTATATGGTTGTAAAAAATTATGAATGATATCCCATTTTTCGTAACACATTTGGCTGGGCAGATTGTTTATTCAAATTCTCTTGCTCTAACATCGATGATGGAATCATAGTATTAACTGTGTTTGCTGGTTTTGAACTTTTATGTCTTGCTTCTTGTTGATGGTTTGGATGACTTGAATAAGGTCTTGATATTTGACCATAACCATATGGAACATAAGGAACAACTTGTGGTGCCGGTTGAGGATTAGCTTGAACAGCAGTTTGATAGACTGGTAATGGAGCTGGTTGTGGTGCTGGTTGTTGGATATACGAATAAGGTACTGGTTGTGGAGCAGCGAAAACCGAAACATCTTGTGGAGATTGGGCATAAGGATAATCATAAACTGGTTGAACCTTGGGAACCGGTGGGTTATACAAAAGTTGTTGCACTGCTGGCAAGGAATATTGAAACTGTGGCGCGGGAACAAAGCTTGGGCTAAGAAGCTCGGGGTTTAGTTGATGGACATTTATAGTAGCTGATCCATCTTTTTCAAGATTTACTTGAACCGAAGAGCTTGATGGCAATGATGGAGGTAGCTAAATTTGTTTCATAGGCTCACTTTTAGGGTCGCCACAAGCTATCGTGTCCCCACAAGCAATGGCAAAAGCTATCGTACGAGTGTAAAATACACTTGTACGACGGACGAAATGGCCACAAGCTATCGTACGAGTACGACGAAATTTCATACGATGCCATCGTACTGTCGTACGATCGTACGACAGCTTGTGGCGATTTCGTCGTATCCTTACGTTAATTTTACGATCGTACGATGACTTCGTATGATAGCTTGTGGGGCCGTCGTACTTTCGTACGATAGCTTGTGCTGTGCTTGTGGCGACCCTTATTATCAATACTTTCAAATTCTTACCGGATTTGCAAATAATGGATTATTCAGAGGGATTTGTGCAAGCGCCATATGTATAAAACAGATGGTTCTAAAGAGTTTTTAGTTATAAGCATGGCAAATGGGTAGGATGCAGCGTTAAGGTTCCATTTAGGGGAGGATATTTTTACCAAAAAATTCAAGAAAAAGATTTAGTTTTTAAACGAAAAATAGTTAAAAATTGCTTTAAAATAGACAAAAATTTTAAAAAGTGATATTTTTGGAAAAAAAACTCCATCAAAAATCATAAAATGTATTTAATAATTTTTTAACAGATCTTTGTCAGGCCAAAATAAGGGAGAAATGTCCCATTAACGTTCACTTACATTATAAATTTCTTTAATAACATGACAGCACAAAAATAGAAACAAATTCAAAAATCGATATATAAAATAATAAAAAATTTCGAACTGTCTATCTTACCCGGAAATCTCAGCTTTATGTACCTTTTCCGGGATGCATAAAGTAGCAAAATTATAAATGAAGCGTAAACAACATGTTTCAAAAACTGTGTATCGTCCATCTGTCTTTGCATTAATGACCGGTTCGAAATGCAAATATTTGCGGTTTTTATTGTCATTCCAACAGTTTCAAATTACATAGTAGGAAGTCAAGATTTGAGATTTGATATTTTGCAGCCAAAGAAATGATTATGTTAAAAATTCTCATAAATTTTCAAGTTTTTAATTTGTATAAATAACAAAATTCACACGAATTTTATGTACAGATTAAACATACAAAAATTGAAGTTACACAAAGTAAAATCACAGAGATGATAGAGTTTTGATTTCCAGTATTTAGCCCAGGATCACCGCATCCTCCATTACGACAAACAGCTTTAAAACCACCACTAATGGTATGTTCTTGGCAACAATATTCAACTTCACCATCGCCGTGAGCCATAGGACATGCTTCATGATGNCGACAAACAGCTTTAAAACCACCACTAATGGTATGTTCTTGGCAACAATATTCAACTTCACCATCGCCGTGAGCCATAGGACATGCTTCATGATGTGGAAGTTCTGGATTACAATCTAAAAATCTATTGGTAGTTCGCCTAGAAAATAAGCATAAAGATTTATATTGTTTGATATAGGTACATGTTTAATTATGCTTGTTGATGATAGAATCAGGAGATCAAGCGCTACGCGCTCGGGTGTGGGAAGAGGTAAGTATGAATAAAAAATCGGAAATTTTTATCCGAGCTAACTCCCTCCGAACACTTTCGAGTATAATGCGCTTCATAGTTGAATAGGGGGTCGTAATTACGACCCCCTCTCTGCGCCGCGAGGGCCCCGAAAAATGGGGGGGGGGCGCCGAAAGGCAAAAATTTCCTTTAGACCCCCCGCGCCGCGCGAGGAGGTTTACGACCCCCTATTCATCTATGCCTTGCTGCCCTTTCCAGGACTCAAGCCTGCGAAATCGAATTTTTGGTAAAAAAATTCGAATTTCGAAGAATTGAGTCCTGGAAAGGACAGCAATGTGTTTTCGGGGTTTTTTCGGCGCGAGGAATCGATTCCTGGTGTTATTTTTCAATGAAAAGTTTAGGAAGGGGGTGTTTTTTCGATTTTGGGGTGTAGAGGAGGCTAGAGAAGTAGGGAAATTTATTTCGTTCAATTCCAATTTTTGCTATAATCAATTTTTCTTTGATTCGGGATCGGGGAAGCGTTTTGAAGCTTCGGGAATGCGCGCAATCGATTCTTCGCATAAATTTATCCCCAGAAAGTCATTTTCAGGCAGAAAATCTAAAAAATTTCGATTTTCGCTTCAATACACACTCCGATTCCCTGATTCAGGGTCAAGGAAGCGTTTTCAAGCTTCGCGCAATCGATTCCCCGCATAAAATTAGCCCTAATAGGGTCATTTTTGAAAAAAATGAAAAAATTTCGGTTTTTTATACACTCTGTAATATAGTTTAAGTTTTGGCAACCAATAAGTAAAGACATATAGTACGTTTTTGCACCAAATAAAAAAAGTCCACTGTCGATGGCGAAGTGGTTCAAGATGCTGACTGGTCGATCTGGCAAGTTAAGCAACGTTGGGCCCGCGGGTTCGATTCCCACTAGGGTAAAACATTTGATTTTCAAAAAACTTTTATTCCAAAAAATGGAGCAAAAATTTTTTGATCTATTTTTTGGTATATAGTCTTTTTTTCGTTAAAGATTTTTTTCTTTTATAAAATTTTTCCGTAACTTAGTCCTTAATTTTATTCTTAACAAATAACTTTGCTTTTTTATTTAAATTCTTTGAAAGAATTTTTTAATCTCTCAATACGAACTACAAACTATATCAGAATTTTTGAATTTCTCTCAAAGAATTTAAATTTTTTCGTTTCAATAAACAATTCTTATTTTAATTCCTGATTCAATCGGAAAAATTTTATAAAAGAAAAAAATCTTTGACGAAAAAAAAGACTATAAAAGTTTTTTTGAAAATCAAATGATTTACACTAATGGGAATCGAGACTGCGGGCCCAACGTTGCTTACCTTGTCAGATTGAACGGTCAACGCCTTGGACCACATGCAGTGGCGTAGCCAGAGCCCCAAAATGGAACCACTCAAAATCATAAGGTAAAAATATAAATTTTGGCCGTCCTTCGACAGGCAAAAACAAAATGAGGGACCATTAGGAAAATTTTTTTCATTTTTTCGAGACCTTCAACTGATGCTCGTTAATTTCTAGTGAAAAAAAGGAATCGATGTATTTTTTAGGCTTAAGCCTAGGTCTAGGCTTAGGCCTAGGCTTAAACCTAAGCCTATTCCTAAGACTAGGCCTATGCCTAGACACATTTGACTCATTTAAATGTGCCTTAAAGTCAAATATGCCTGTAACAGAGATACTAGATGAAATTTGAGCCTATTATCTTTGTATTGTGTCAAATTGTTATCGACAATAATATTCTTCCATGACTCTATAGCTGATTTAGAAACTTCCATACTGTTTTCAGCCGAAATGATGACATGTGCAATATTCCTAACTTTATAAAATGTAATAGCTCTCTTCTTTGCTTTGATATCGTTTTTGAGCTGAAAAGCTTTGTCGTATTCTTGTATTGGGATTTCTGGCAAATCGGGCCATGCCTGAAAATAAAATACAAGATTTTATATTTATCACTACCATGTCGCGAACTTCCAAGGAAAACTGCTCAACCATTTCTTCTGATTTTTTCAAAAATTCACCAATTGGTAGTCGACGGCGCAGAGTATGCATTTTCTGAAATTTAATTTTATTCCTTTACTACATCTTACCTTAATTTTTGAATTGTAACTTTCAAGCCCATTATTTGTATTAACAAAGAACTTTGTAACCCCGTCATACCAATAAGATCTTTGCTTAATCCATTCATTATTTAAATAATTCTTGAATGCAATAACATCATCATATCCATCATATTTTGTATTCCATTGAGCTAACATCATCGTTGAAACTAAGTTTTTATTTTTTTTGCATTTAAAAAAATAAACCTTTGTTAAACTGTTCTTGGTTCATGGAATAT
>OZJO01024333.1:0-15257 GCA_900406225.1 Acrobeloides nanus | reverse complement strand
TATCTATATGCGATAGAAATTTTCAAAAATTTTAAAGTTTAGGTCGTTCCGACGAGTTCCGGAGTTTCGTGTCGGAACGAATTAGTGCCAGCCCTAAGGGGTCACTTGTTAAAAAATTTTTTGACATTTTTACTTTTGCATTTTTATTCCTGTTAAATGCGCCCCCCAGGCGTAGTAGCTCCCAAATTTTTAATAGTTGCCAAATTTTAGAGTATTCAATATTCAACTAAAAGTATGTATGTTGACAATAAGATACATTTGTGTATAATACTTCCTCTTTACACTATTTTTATTTTCATAATTTCATCAAATTTACCATGTTTTTTATATTATAACAATATTGACTATGGACAATGTAAAGAAGATAATAATGGGTCTAAAGAATATTTTAAAACAATACCATTGATAAACAATTTTAAAAAATCTACTGAAAAGTTAGAAAGTTTATTTATTATTAGCCTTTAAAATTGTAATGGTAAAGATGACTGATTTTTTGGAACTGATGCCAAATGGCGTGGGATGTAGCCTTAGGTGGACCAATCTAGCCCCATCCAGCCTATAAATGGACCCTTCCCTCCCTTGCATTTGGAATCCTGACCCACCCGCAATTTCTTTGTCGAATGCCGAAAATTTATATTAACCTCGAATTTTGAGAGGTTGGACGCAACTTTGGAAATTGATAGGTCTAATTCAACCTAGCAAGTTGTGAGGTTCAATTCAACTTTTTAAATTTTAGAGTTAGTATGAGCTCATCGACTGGTCTTCGAATTTCAAATTTATCGGTGTTCGAAACCCTCATCGGCCGGTTGAGGTTCCCTAGTTTTGCGAGGCTCCCCCTAATTTTCACCAATTTGCGACGTTCGTTGGATCGGACAGTCCTATCCCTTGCCCTGTTCCTCTCAACATTTTCTTAGTCGTAACATTTGTAAAATTTTTAGCACAACAATTAAAACAAATGCATCCAAATACAATTTTACTCAATTATCTGAATTAGATGTTAAAGAACATTTGGAAAATATTACTCACTATAATTCTACTGATTGGGAAAGAGTTTTAATACAAAAAGCTAAATCTAATTTGGAAATGAAAAAATTTCTTATCACAGCAGTTTCAAACAACGGAAATTTTGAATTTGTTCTAAATTTGATAGCTAGTTTGAAAACACATAGCTATGAAAAATTTATTGTTATCTGTCTGGATATTAAATTATATGAAAATTTGGTCAAATATGGATTAATGGACAATGTTGTATTAGGTTTGGGAAAAGCATTTTTGGTCAAAAGGCTAGGCTAGGACTGGGTTTGGAGCCTAGACCTAGCCTAGCCCTTTGTATAAAAAAGCTTTTTTGGCCATCCAAGTTTCTATTGTCTGGCTACTCCACTACCCTTGCTAGCTAGGCTAAGACTTGAACTAGGGATTAGCTAAAAGGAAAGCCTAATTGAAGGGAAAGTCGATGCTGTTTCAAACCAGTTGCATAGATCACTGTTTACCCATGTGCTAATAAAATACAGTCCGCTCCATATAGTGACACCCCTAGGAATGGGTCGTTAAATCGAATTGAAGGGGGCTGTCGTTAAATCGAGTTTTTTTAAAGAACTCAATATCCCTGTTTTTCGGGGGTTAGCCCCCAAAATTACGAATGTTAACCCCCAAAAAATTTTTTCGGGGGTTAACTCCCGTAATGCCGGGTGTAAAATCTAAGGATTTGAGCGTTTCCCGGGGGCCTATCTGCAAGGCACTAACCTTTTATTTCTATCAAAAGCGCAATGGATTTCCGCAGGTTTTCGCGATCGGTCTTGTGTAGTAAACGTTACCACGTCTCTAAATTCTCGTAACGCTGAACTAAACGGTCTAAAATAAGAAAGTAAGCGCGGGTGCAAACCCGATAAAATATCAAAACTGAAACTTTCTTTATTCAATTTATACCACAAAACAACCACAATATTGCACCAAAGTAAAACAGCAATAAAAATGGCAGAAAATTATCTTTGCTAAATTTACGCTTTCCTGACAATTTTCAAAAAATCGCAAATACAATCGCCAAAAACAAAGAATCGAGTTTTTTACACCTTTCTTAACGACAGTGCCAACGAAAAACCTTTTTTAATAGTTTGAAAGAAAAATAAGATATAGTTTGAATGTAATAAAAAGAGTTTTCGTTGTAATAAACAAACAAATTCAAAACCATAACTAGATTACTCGAAATTAAACTTGTTGTGGCGCATACTTTACACAGGGGTTAACCCCCGAAAATACAAGGGTTAGATTAGAGAGATTTTGTGAGTGTAGACCCCGGGGGAGGGGGTCGTTAAATCGAATTGGTCGGTGGGTGTCGTTAAATCGAGATGTCACTATATGGAGCAGCGACTGTAATTTGTGAATTCAGTTACTGATTCCATTTCATATGTGTTAATGACTCAGTCAGACTAATACGCATGTGTATGCACCCTTGTCCCCTATGCCCACGTCACTGGATCAGATTCATCTCCAGATCCAGCTCCAGACTCAAATCCGACCCTATCCCAGCCCAGCTCTAGGAAAGGATAGGAAGTTATATCCAAAACTTTTAACTTTAAAAAAATTTTAGCCCCATCTTCATGGATACCTTATACGCCACCTTCAAAAACATCTAGATGGCAAACGAATGAATATAAACTAGTCACTCAAACAAAAATCCATATAGTCTATAAGTTACTAGTTTTTGGATTTACAGTTCTATTAACCGATGTCGACCTAGTATGGCTATCCCCACATATCTTAAAATACATTGATTTTGTTGCACCCAAAAGCGACTTGATTTATACAGTGGATGATGTACCGAATGTGAATACTGGATTTTATGTTGCCCGCCCTACAAATGGGTCGAAGAAAATTTTTGAAGCTATAATAGAGCGGCAGAAAACTGATCATGACAATGATCAGTTTGTGGCAAATCGGGTTTTTCAGAAAAATAGAGAGTTACTTCGAAACTCGTTTCCATTGGATAAAATTTTATTTTCTAACGGAGCAGTTTATTATGACAAAAAGTTGAATAAGAAATTTAATATTTCTGCCATGATATTTCATGCAAATTATTTACAAGGATTTGAAACGAAGAAAAAAGTTTTGATCGAAGAAGGATTTTGGTATTTATAGCTACTTACATAGTCCTCTTATGGTACTTTTTTGTATTATTTTGCATAGTTCCAACTATTGAACAAGGATTTTGTAAATTAAAAAAAACAAAACAAGCATACGCATCCCGGAGGGAATGCATATGCTTTAAAAAAATTTTTCAAGTCGTCTAATTTTTGTATTCGGGTGATTTCGGGTATGGGAAATGTGGCGGCAGTAGCCGCTACAGGTTCCGCCCTCAGACGAAGTGTTGTTTCGCTAGGCATATGAAGGCAGTTCGGTGAACGGCCGTATACGTGGATGTTGTACGCTTATTATATTTAATAAAGGATACTTGTACGTTACCCCTACACATACCGGGTCCAACCGCTACACTAGACTGACTCAATCAGACTAATACATGTTAGTCAGACTAATTCGTTTTATACTAATTTCAAGAGGACTATAAAAGCGCTCAGAAGCTCTCGAAAGCGCACAGAAGTACTTGAAAGCGCTCGGAGACGCTCGAAAGCACACGGAATCGCTCGGAAGAGTAGGATACGCTCTAAAGAGTCGGAATCGCTCGGAACAGTGATGTAGCTAGGGTGAAACAGGAGTGATTCTTCTCTGAAAAAGAAAAAATCATAAGGGTCTTCCCTTATCTTATGTTTTAGCCGGACAAAGACCGGCAAACATAAAAAAAAATTTTGGGGGTTGGTTCCCCTCCCCATTCCTGGGGTATGACTACGTCAATGGCTTGAAAGCACCCGAGGAGCTCAGAAACACTCGGAAGTGATGCCGAAGGCCGAGCCCGAGCGCCATGGGGGGGGGGGCAATTGCCTCTCTTAAATATGCCCCTGGAAGTTCCTGTAGCATAGCTTCTGGCTTGTTCTCGATGGTCGAAAGGAGTCGGTGCTGCAGTTCTAGGTCTTCTTGTGCTTCCAATCCGTTGAAGAACACGTGAGCTGTGAATTGATCAATCTTTAGCTGGTCAAAGTCAATACGGTCGTAGTAGTATTTGATTTTATCGGTGTAGCTTAGCGGATCTTCATGGGTTTTTTCCAGTAGCATCACATCGTGTCTCAGTTTCTGTGGAACCAATACTTCTTTTACCTTCTAGATAAGCTCATCGAACTCGATTTCCGATGGTCTTTTCGGGCTTGTAACGCTCGCCACTCGTTCGAAGACTGCATTACTCATACGCACAATCGATTCACCGTATAGAAAACCTCTAGGAAGGTCGAAAATTTCGTCTAAATCGAATAATTTGTATATCATTGCTCGGTTATCGAGAACACGGAACAACCCTATTTGTAGTCAGCAATAAGTTTTTTGTGTGAGAAAATGCAATTCTACGAAACTAGTTTATTTCACATACGTATAACTTTCTGAAACAATGATTGTTTTAATTAAAACGGTGGGAACATGAGTTCTACGTGAGTTTTTCCACGTCCACATCCACTTCTGCAGATAAATAAAAGGACAACAATTTAAATGTTTAGATGTTTGACACGTGTATAAATAAATGAAGCATATAATTTATATGTGAAGCATGAAGAAGCGTCATGTCTTCACAGTACAACATATTAAAAATTCAGATAAATTAATCCTAAGTCACAAATAACTAACTAACTTCTCAACATTAAATTATGTGGTGCTCTAATAATGGCTATGATATTACCACTCTTAAATCTTATGACTTGTGTGATTTTATTGCCTTTTATCAGCCAATCGTTACCACTTATCTTTTGCATATAATGCTCATTTCAGCTATAATTCTTGTATTTTTGACTTGGATTGGAAATGAAAATGATGATGCCAAATGGTTTGTATTTCATACAGCTATACTTAATTTATTTACTGGTATAATTTGGGAACTGACGAATATATTTCCCACGCTTGACGACAGTGATTTGGTATTTTATATTTCGGATGCTGCCATGAATTTATCAGTTATCTCAGGAACAACCATACGCCCAGATCTTAATGTCATTTTAAGGCTACGCACGTGAGCTTTAAAAAAACACCAAGACCTCGATATATAGATGTTCCTAACAAAAGTTATGATGAAAAGTATCCGACAATAATTTCTGCACGCCCTGTATATGGACAATATACCCAAGTTTAAATATTTGAAATTCTCCCCCCCCCCATCCCACATCGCCAGATGCGTAGAGTGGAGAACCGACTAGATGGGCAATGGTTTTGGCAAGGAAAGAGTACTCCGGATACAACCCCCTCATCCTCATCTAGAGAACGAATTCACAACAAATCATAAGGATCCCTTATAATTTTGGGAAAGTAACAGTGATGGCCCAAAATGAAAAAATTGTTCGATTCCGATCCCACTCTAATTTTTTGCGGTTCGGTCCTACCCAAAAATTTTTTGCGGTTCCGGTTCCACTTCAAAATGTATAATGATTTTCACGGAAAAATCGACCGTCGTAGAAGTTCCGTTGTGGAAATTCTGTTGTGGAAGTTCCTAGAGCCTAACATCCCTAATCTACCCATACATTCCAAACTTTTGCTCTTCCTTTAACTCAAATTTTAGGCTATGACATCTTTTTCATTGGCCTATTTTATATAAATTATGCTAATGATGGTGAAACCATAATCATACTTATAATTTATTTTACAATGTTAACTGGTTCACTTTTGTGCGCATCATTAGTCTTTTTCCAAATTCGCCAAATGATGAAACTTGTTGAACATAACACTCATTTAAACTCGTTTAAAGATTTGCGTAGAGCCTCTTTTATATGCATCTTCCAAACTTCTACAACTTCCTTGCTTTTATTTTCAATATTCTATGTTCAACTTTTCGACTTGTACTTTAGTGATAATGAGGATAGTGATAATGTAGCATTTGGTCTGTATACAATTTTTGCACTTTTACAAACTCCGCTGTATCAATTTTCCGCTTTTGTTGATACATGTATAGCTATGTTAATACTAAGATCTTATAGGAAGGGTTTAAAACAAATCTATATAGCTGTTAAAAATTTTATGAAAAAAAAGTTCATTGGAAATAAGCAAAATAATACTATAACTGCCTCTTCTTATAGAAATGAAATATTATTTAAACGTGTAAGCAGTGTTGCAATTATGGTGAGACCTGAGGGATCTTCCCCCATACAATGATGCCTTTTTTGTGACTTCGTATTTGTATTCGTACTTCGAAAAATGGCACTCCTATAGTTTTGCGTTCACTTTTAAAATTGACTCGATTTTATTTTTTTTATAAAACTTTCATCAATAAATCATATTACAGTGAAACATCGATAACCTTGCACCCCCTAGAATTCGAAAATTTTTTGAAAAAATCACTTTGGTTCCCCCTTATGTTTTTGCCCAAAATTTTGAAAATTTTTTGAAAAGAAACGTAGGTGGATCATGTTAAATTTTTGATCTCGCAAATATTGATCTCGTTCTTTGATCTCGATTTTTTGAATCTCTATATCGATTTCGAACTTTCGAGATATCGCCTCTTAAATAACATTTTATCTGGAACACAATATATCTCTTAAATAACAATTGCTAAATTTTTTCTTATTATATAAACTTTTAATTAAATGCTTATGCTTTTTTTAAAATGCTTAATTTTCAAGCAAAAATGCTTAATTTTTATAAAATTCAATACACCCTATCCAGAACCCATTGGCTCCTGAGCAGGGATGGAACGTAATACGAATTGCGAAGTTATGAAATTACGGGTTTTTGGGCTATTTCGTAATTACGAATTTTTTTGAATTCGTAATATTACGAATTACGAACTTTTTAAAATGAGCTAATTTTCTTTTATCGCCCGTATGCCAACTCCATCTCCTGAATCAGGGTCAAGGAAGCGTTTTCATGCGTCGGGAATGTGCACAATCGATTTCCCGCATAAAATTACTCCTATATGAGTCATTTTTAATCCAAAATTTTTCATATTTTCGCTTCAATATAAAACACTCATTTCCCTGAATCAGAGTCAAGGAAGCATTTTCAAGCTTCAGGAATGCGCAAAATCGATTCCCCGTATAAAATTACCCCCAGAAAGGTGATTTTGAGGGAGAAATTTCAAAATTTTTCGATTTCCGCTTCAATACACACTTATATTTCCCTGAATCAGGGTCAAGGAAGCATTTTCATGCTTCGGGAATGCGCGCAATCGATTTTTCGCCTAGAAATTACCCTAAAAAGTCGGTTTTTAGAAGAAAATCGGAAAAGAATTTTCGCATCAAAACGCAGTTCTACCCTGATTTTCAGGGTCAAACTTAATTTTTCATGCTCCGAAAATGCATGCAATCGATTTTTCACCTAGAAATTACCCTAAAAAGTCGGTTTTTGGAAGAAAATTGGAAAATTTTTTTTCGACACCCTTTACTATGGCCGCCGTGTAAAAATGGCTCGAAAATAGAAATTTCTCAGATTTTTTCAAAACCATGCTAGAAATGTTCTCCATATTGGAATACATCAGCCAGAGTCGAATTTTGGCCGAAAAAAATTATCTAAGGTGTTTTAGACAGGTTTGAAAATTCAAAAAATCAACGTAAAATCGGGTTTTTTAGCTTCAGACAAGGATTTCAATTTAATGTAATCAGAATTTTGACTCGAAATGGCTTTAAAAAATTTTCTCATTCGTTAATCTCAATAAATAAATTCAAATTAGTGTGCACTCGAACTGTTTAACCCCAGGTTCGAACTTTCTAGATATCGTCTCTTAATACTTTCGCTTTTATTATACATAATATGACTTGGATACTAAAAACTAATTGGATAGCATGGCGTTCAAATGCATTTACAATCATAGGGAATGTACTTTTCACTTTATTTAATTTTTTTGAAAAATTTAGTTTGTTTTTAACAAAATTTATGAAAAAAGGTTTTCTTAAAAATATAATTAAAAATTTTTCCTGATAAAAATTTTTATTTTTCAGTTTTTTGATCCAAAATCAGGAAATTCCTGAAAAAATAAGAAAAATCGAATCAGGAAAAAACTTCAAAGCGATTATCTCGACAAGGATAACGATTCAGAATTTACTGTAAAAACAAAAAATGCTCCATTTTTCATGAATTTTTCGGATATACAGGGTGGGCCAAAAAAATGGCAATTTTTAAGAGACACTTCTTGAGTGTTCAAAGGTCGCCTTAAATGTTCCGAGCGCGCTTCAAATTGAATTTATTTAATGAGATTAATGCGTGGGGAAATTTTTGAAAGTCATATCAAAGCAAAAACGGGCATCCAAAAATTCAAATTCTTGCCCGAAGCTCACATACCCCTATTTTACGTGTATTTTTTGAATTTTCCAACCTGTTTAAAACACCACAGATAATTTTTTCTGTCAAATTTTAACGCTGATCGATGTATTTCAACATGGAGAACAGTTCTAGCATGGTTTCGAAAAAATCCGAGAAAAAATTTTTTCGACTCCTAGTACCACGTGTAAAAATGGGTCAAAAATCGATATTTCTCAGATTTTTTCGAAATTACGCTAGAACTGTTCTCTGTGCTGATATACATCGACCAGCGTTTAAATTTAACCGAAAAAATTATCTGTGGTGTTTTAAACAGGTTGGAAAATTCAAAAAATACACGTAAAATCGGGGTATGTGAGCTTCGGGCAAGAATTTGAATTTTTGGATGCCCGATTTTTGCTTTGATATGACTTTCAAAAATTTCCCCACGCATTAATCTCATTAGATAAATTCAATTTGAAGCGCGCTCGGAACATTTAGGGCGACCTTTGAACACTCAAGAAGTGTCTCTTAAAAATTGCCATTTTTTTTGGCCCACCCTGTATATAAATTATGGCAAACTTCGATAATCTAAAGAATTTTAAATTTTTGTCGAGCCTTTTCAAGCTCCATTTTCTATTTAATGTAACCCGCGTTGTCCGGAGATCGACGGTTCAAATTGTAGGTACTAAATAGGAGTAAATAATAGGCGAAGAAACGTAGTGCACTCGAACAACTCGTAGGAGTTAGATCGAAAATAGTGCTTTATAGTTAAATGAAGTAGAATTCACCATCTTTCCAACGACACCAAAACCATTAGATATGGATTTATCTGGCCGGAGATATGTCCATTTGAAGTTTGATCCAAAGTTCAAAAAGCCGACCTGCCGTACAGGGGTACTAGAAAGTCAGATTCAAAAACGGACTTCAGATTCGTGTTCAGCGACTCCGAAAACCTAGGGTATTCCACGGTTTCAAAAATTGATTTGAATTTTCGTTACTATGGCCACCCCAGGTTCGAGACGTCGTCTCTTAAATACGTTTATAAATAAATGAAGCGTATGTAATATATGTGAAGCATGAAGAAGCCTCGTGTCTTTCACAGTGATTAATTCTAAATCATAAATAACTAACTTCTCAACATTAAATTATGTGGTGTTCTAATAATGGCTATGATATTACCACTCTTAAATCTTATGACTGGTGTGATTTTATTACCTTTTATCAGCCAATCGTTATAAATTATCTTTTGCACATAATGCTCATTGCAGCTATAATTCTAATATTTTTTACTTTTATTGGAAATGAAAATGATGATACCAAATGGTTTGTATTTCATACAGCTATAATTAATCTATTTGCTGGTATAATTTGGGAACTGATGAATATATTCCCCACGCTTGATGACAGTGATTTGGTATTTTATATTTCGGATGCTGCCACGAATTTATCAGTTATCTCAGTTTTTCCGTTAGCATTTACTCGATTTTTCTATTTGTATTTTCAGTACAAATATGAAAAACTTTTTACAAAAAAAACTTTGGTTTTCTGGATTTTAGGTAGATTATTAGGCGCCGGATTGTTTGGGGACGGACTTTTGGGGACGGATTTTTGGGGATGTGACATTTGAGGATGTGACATTTGGGGACGAAATTTGGTTTTTTTTAAATGCTTTAAAGATACAGTGAACGCTCGTTAAAGGGGGGCGTAACTAGGTGTAAGTTTATGCGAGGAATCGATTGCGCGCATGGAAAAATTCTGAAAATTTTTTCCAGGGGTCAAAAAATGAAAAAAATTGCGTCAAAATTAGAGATTAACAGTTTTAACCCCAACAAAATTATTTTTAGTGGTTATTTTTGGCGAGGAATCGGTTGCAAACATTTTCAACGCGCAAAAACCACTCCTAAACACTCGAATGATTTTGTTGGGGTTAAAACTGTTAACCCCTAATTTGGACACAATTTTTTTCATTTTTTGACCACCGGAAAAAATTTTCAGAATTTTTCGATGCGCGGAATTGATGGGTAGGACTAAAACGGGTCTGGGTGCGGGTGCGGCAGAGGCTAAAACGGGTGCGGGCCTGGGTGCGGCAAATTTTTAAGTCTGCGAATTTTTTTGCAAAAGAGAAACCCACCCTAATTTTTTATGCTCTTTCCAATGGTCACTACCGTTTTATGCAAAACTTTTTTCTGTGAAACTTTTCTTAGAAAATTGTTAAAAAATGGGGGCTAAAACGGGTCCCGGGTGCGGGTGCGGCATGAATCGGCTATTTCTGAAGGGCTAGATGCTTCGGACAAGAGAGAAACCTACCCTAATTTTTTATGCTCTTTCCAATGGTGACTTCTGTTTTTATGCAAATCCTTTTTATGCGAAAATTTTATTAGAAAATGAGTTGAAAAAGAGAATTGGTGAAAAATGGTGGCGATTCCCCGCCTAGAAAAACCTAAGAATAGACGGTTTTCTCATAAAAACCCGAAAATGTTTGATTTTCGCTTCAATACACCCACCACCTTCCCTGAATCAGGGTCAAGGAAGCGTTTTCAAGGTTCGGGAATTCGCGCAATCGATTTCTCGCATAAAANATGTTTGATTTTCGCTTCAATACACCCACCACCTTCCCTGAATCAGGGTCAAGGAAGCGTTTTCAAGGTTCGGGAATGCGCGCAATTGATTCCCTGCATAAAATTACCCCTATAGGGTCACTTGTTAAAAAAATTTTAAAAATTTTTCTAGCCGATTCATGCCGCACCCGTCCCGGGACCCGTTTTAGCCACCATTTTTCACCAATTCTCTTTTTCAACTCATTTTTAATAAAATTTTCGCATAAAAAGGATTTGCATAAAAACAGAAGTCACCATTGGAAAGAGCATAAAAAATTAGGGTAGGTTTCTCTTTTGTCCAAAGCGTCTAGCCCTTCAGAAATAGCCGATTCATGCCGCACCCGCACCCGGGACCCGTTTTAGCCCCCATTTTTCAACAATTTTCTAAGAAAAGTTTCACAGAAAAAAGTTTTGCATAAAACGGTAGTGACCATTGGAAAGAGCATAAAAAATTAGGGTGGGTTTCTCTTTTGCAAAAAAATTCGCAGACTTAAAAATTTGCCGCACCCAGGCCCGCACCCGTTTTAGCCTCTGCCGCACCTGCACCCAGACCCGTTTTAGTCCTACCCGGAATTGATTCCTCGCTTCAAATAACCCCTAAAAATGATTTTGTTGGGGTTAAAACTGTTAACCCCTAATTTTGACGCAATTTTTTCCATTTTTTGACCCCAGGAAAAAATTTTCAGGATTTTTCGATACGCGCAATTGATTCCTCGCATAAACTTACCCCTAGTTACGCCCCATTAACGAGCGTTCACTGTACCTTTAAAGCATTTAAAAAAAACCAAATTTCGTCCCCAAATGTCACATCCCCAAATGTCTCATCCTCAAATGCCACATCCCCAAAAGTCCGTCCCCAAATGTCACATCCCCAAAAGTCCTTCCCCATACAATCCGGCGTCGATTATTACTGTGTTGACCATAAATTGAACCATATATACCCAAGTTTAAATATTTGAAATTCTCCCCCCCCCCACATTTCCAGATGCGTAGGGTGGAGAGCCGAATAGATGGACAGTGGTTTTGGCAAGGAAAAAGTACTCTGGATACGAGCCTCTCATTCCCACCTAGAGCCGAATTCACAACAAATCATAAAGATCCCCTTATAATTTTGGGAAAGTATCAGTGATGGCCCAAACCGAAAAAATCCAGATATTATGNCCAGATGCGCAGGGTGGAGAGCCGAATAGATGGACAGTGGTTTTGGCAAGGAAAAAGTACTCTGGATACGAGCCTCTCATTCCCACCTAGAGCCGAATTCGCAACAAATCATAAAGATCCCCTTATAATTTTGGGAAAGTATCAGTGATGGCCCAAACCGAAAAAATCCAGATATTATATTATCAACTTTTTCGGATTCTTATGCCCCCCTCAATGTTATCAAAATGCACTAGCGTTATCAACTTTTTGTGGAAAGGGCTGATCCCCCCTCCCCCCAACATGATAACGAAATATCGGGATGGCCCATTTGAATATAAAACAGCGCCTCAAGCGAGAGAATTTTTGGAAAATTGGGATGTTATAATGCCCCTTTAAGGGGCACTATAGCAGAACTTTTGCTCTTCCTTTAACTCAAATTTTAGGCTATGACATTTTTTTCATTGGCCTATTTTATATAAATTATGCTAATGATGGTGAAACCATAATCATACTTATAATTTATTTTACAATATTAACTGGTTCACTTTTGTGCACATCGTTAGTCTTTTTCCAAATTCGCCAAATGATGAAACTTGTTGAACATAACACTCATTTAAACTCGTTTAAAGATTTGCGTAGAGCCTCTTTTATATGCATATTCCAAACTTGTACAACTTTCTTGCTTTTCTTTTCAATATTCTATGTTCAACTTTTCAACTTGTACTTTAGTGATAATGAGGATAGTGATAATGTAGCATTTGGTCTGTATATAATTTTAGAACTTCTACAATCTCCGCTGTATCTATTTTTCGCTGTTGCTGATACATGTATAGCTATGTTAATACTAAGATCTTATAGGAAGGGTTTAAAACAAGTCTATATGGCTGTTAAAAATTTTATGAAAAAATTATTGATTGGAAGTTGGCAAAATACAGTCACCCTTCTATATGACTCCCCTCAATAGTGATCCCCTGAAAATGTTGACTTTGGAGGATTAATGCTCGTTTACATACTCAGCGTATACCCTGTGTCGGCGCTAAGCTGAGTCTATGATGGCCCGAACCGAAAAATTGTTCGTTTCAGGTCTTACTCAAAAATTTATTTGCGGTTTCGGTACTACCAAAAAATAATTTCAGTTCCGGTTAAGTTCCACTTCTAAATTTTTTTTGTTTAAAACATTGATTTTATTAATATCTTGACGTTTAAGCAAAAAAGAGCTCCACAAGCGCAATTTTTTTTTAAATTGTCATTTTAGAGATTAACTTGCTCAGTAAATAACGATTTTTGGCGAATAAAATTTTGCATTTTGAAGATCTTTGAAAAATTTTTTGCGATTCTAGTTCTATCCAAAAAATTTTTCGGTACCGATTCCATTTTCAAAATTTTGTGCTTCCGGTTATTGGAATCGGAATCTAAACAGCCATCACTTCGCTGAGTATGTAAACACGTTGACACTGGGTATGTAAACGAGCCTTTAGCCTCCTACCGTTTGGCGGTATAGCTATCAAACTCGGAATTTTTTTAGTTTACATACAGAATAAGCTGAAAATCTTTGGTGGGGATGCTAAAAATTCGATTTCAAAAATGTCCCCAAATTTGCTGATTCCTGTACTCGGGGATTTTTCGATGATTAATTTGATTTTCAAAGGAAAAAAAATCGAAGCTCTGATCATATATGAAAAAGGAGGGGGGACAAGCTATCTCGAGGCTATATGGTGTCGAACAATAGAAAAGTCGGCACTCATTTTTTATGTTTTGGGTTATATCTCGAGGCTCGGCTATATAGCCTTAAGACTTGGAATCAAGGTCTCGACTCAGCTTCACCACTCCCCGAGGCTATATGAATCTTTAACTTTTGGCTCGGTGCTACCTATATGAGAGGGGGACAGTTCCCACCCCGTTGGTAACGTAGGGTCCACATTCTTGTTTATATAGGAGTGAAGTCTTTCCATTAGTCTATCATAGCTGCGCATGATCTGCGCAGCCAGTCTTTCTCATTTAACTATAAAAGAGAGGTTTCCTCTCTTCTAGAGTCAGTCTATCTCGGCTGGTTAATATTGAAGGGAGACAGCCGCTTCGGCGGCCGGTCTCCGCTTTGTGTATTGTTCCATTATTTTTATAAATAAATATACCTAATTCCCCTTTTAGGGATACTACATTTATGAGGATAGAGATCTTTTAAGGGACAATATCTCGAAAGTTCGAATATCCCGCGGCACTAGGCAAACTGAGTATGTAATATGAAATTTGGACGCAAAATAAACAAATTTGAGCATTTGAAATGGTGTGCAACCTCTAAAAAGATCAATTTCGGCCCATATGAATGTTGGACGTTACAGTAATGTTACGGGTGTTTTTTACACTTTAGTATTTTGAGCATAACTTTTGATGATTAAATCTAATTTTGATGATCTTGGTGTCGTTGGATTGCTGGTGATGCGGGCTACAACTTTTATATTGGATGTATGGGGTCATGTTGTGGAAAAAGTGATTGAAAAATTAGGTTTTCCGCCAAAATCCGGGTTCATCGAAAACGAGCGAAAATGCTGATTTTAGATATATTTTTTGAGTCGCACCAACTTATGTTACAACCCAATATTTTTGTGTCATAAATTGTTGAGTATTAAATCGAAAATTTTTATAAATTTAATTCTCAGCTTTTCTGCAATTTGCAAAAAAATTTCTTGTAGCAACTGATCTGTATGAATCATTTTTTGGCGTAACACGACCAATCAAGAACATTTGTCTGGAGGGCTACAAGCTATTGTGCAATTTTTGTGCTGTAGTTTATGACTGAGATACTAAAATACACACACACACACACAAAATTCGGCACATTTAAAAAAAAACATTTCTTGGCCAATTTTTGATATCCTCTTTTTTGGATTAGGATAGTTTTTAGCCAATGCATAAATTTTTTGAAAAAATTGATTTTTTCAAACGTTTCGTCCGCAAATGTCTCGTCCGCAAAAGTCCGTCCGCAAATGTCCGTCCACAAGTATCCCACCGCCCTGTAAGCCTATGCTTAAAGGACCAGTCCAGTAATTTACAATCATATGAAAAAATGATATATTCGGAAATTTCAAGAAAAATGAAGCATTTTTTTCTTTTACGGTATAGTCTGAACAAATTTCAGTTTCGAGATATTCGCGTTTGAAAATTGCGATTTTTAGTGAAAAAACATTTAAAAAAGTTTGCAAATTA
>OZJO01024326.1:0-18081 GCA_900406225.1 Acrobeloides nanus | reverse complement strand
GGGGGGGGGTAAACCACTAAAAAGTTGATTACGTAATATCTGGATGACCCCCAAGGAACACGTCAGAACTCGCGGTCAAACTTTTTGACAAGACTTGGATATAGTCTTGTAGAGCATATCCGACTTTCAATCAAAAATGAAACAATTAACTGCTGAAAATCTAACCCTGAGGAATTATTGTTTAACGTCAGATTATAACATTTTGTTTCCCCTTTAAAAAATTGTAGTGTAGTGGTATTGTGCTCGACTTAGGATCAACCGACTGCATATCTTTGCCCACCCGATGCGAAATGTTTTTGCCCAAAAATTAAAACAGTTATATCTCCTCAGGAATAGATTTTCAGCAACTAACTTTTGATTGAAAGTTGGGTATGCTTTCCAAAACTATATAGGTCTTGTTAAAAATTTGACATCAAGTTCGGGCGTGTTTCTTGTAAGTAAAATCATAACAACTATTCTTTTTTATACCTTTTTTTGTAATGTCAAAACTCGTTTTTGAGATGATTCTTAATGATAAGTTATTCGCCTCTCAAAAATATGGAAAACATTTATTATACTTTTTTATCAGCCTTATTTGTTTTATAAATAGATAAGCTATCCATTATTTATTGTAATTTTACTGATCGACTTTTACAACCATATGAAAAATGATATATTCGGGAAGATCATGAAAAATAGCATTTTTTGCATTTACGGCATGTTCTGAATCGTTGTAGTTTTCGAGATAATTGTGTTTGAAATTTTGAATTTGTGTAGAAGCTCTTCGTTGTAATACACAAACTTTTTTGAATTTTTGCGGAAAAATCGATTTTTTAAAAATTCAAAAAAGTTTGTGTATTACAACGAAGAGCTTGTACACAAATTTAAATTTCAATATATCATTTTTTCATATGGTTGTAAATTACTGATCCGTTAAAGCTAATTTTTTCTTGAAAAATGGTGAATTTTTGATATTTTTATCGTAGCATGATCCCAAAATCTATTTATTTCTTTTTACGCAAAAATAAGTTGTTTTACCGTTTTGGGTCATGGCCAACAATTTCTGACCATTTTGGAACAATTTTAAACAACTTTATTTTTGGGTCCAGATTCGTGGTCCAGGTTCAGAGCAAAATTGCTAGATTTTTAATCGTAAATATATTCGGCTCAAAATGGTCAGAAATTGTTGGCCATGACCCAAAACGATAAAACAATTTATTTTTGCGTAAAAGAAAATATCATGCAACTACTAAGCTTGCTTGCAATATTGTTATTTATTAACTTATCATATGGAGAAGATAAACTTTTTTGTACTCTTTATTGGGAAGAAAATAAATATGATCGTATACCGCCCGGGTGTATGTTTTGCGCTGGTAAGATTGATCTCCTTTTTTATTGAAAAAAAATTTAGCAACAGTAACACCATGGCCGGCGATATGCAATTGTTCTAGTGGGAGTTGTGTTCATCAAATAACTGAAGAGTGTCCTACAGGGATGAAATGTAGTGAGCAAAATTGTTCAGCAAAATGTGTAAAAGAAGAAGCTCAAGTTATTTCATGTAAAAGGAATTTTTTAACCAATTTGCATATTCCTTGGCATGAGGCAAAAAGTGCGCATTGGAGTCCTATTGATGATGGCAAATTTAAACTGGTAGACCATGACAAATTCAACCAAGGGAATTGGTGTAAATCTTGCAATGGTATAGTCATAGCTTTTCCAGACCATGGGAGCGAGTACACAGAAACACCCCCCCCCCCCACCAACCCGCAGCGCTCCCGACCATCTTTTTTTAGATGGAAAGAAATTTTGGCCAAAAGTCGCGTTTTTTTTGCCATTTTGTTGGCCAAAATTCGCATGCCGATGACGTTTTATTTTGTCGACAACTTTTGGGCCGGACAACCGCACAACATTTTGAAAATTGGGGGAGGGATACATGATCTTATATGATGGTGAGTACCATCCCAAGATGAGAGAGGGGTATACATTTTCATCCCACCCAGTTTGAGAGCTTGGGTACACCGCGGCGACAACTAATATAATTTTTTTAATTTAGGCCCTTCAACACAAACCCATGAAATTATTTACTGCCAAGGAAACGATATTAGCATTTTACGTTGCCCATTAAATAGCAGATGTGCCGATGATGATCAAGAATGCAATGCCTTTTGTTTGGGGCATGGCTTTAGTGGCTTGAGAAATAGTATTCCTGATTGGAACAACAGTGAATGTTATGTAACTTTTGGCAATCAAAATGGTGTTTATTATGCACAGAAGGGTGATGGATGCATATTTTGTGATAGTAAAACATTTTTTTAAATCTTATTATATTTTACATATAGGGTACAAAAGTCAAGACTTGGATGAAATTTCTCAATGTTACAATGGAGAAATTCGGGTGGCCAAGTGTGAGCAATCGAAACAATGCAATGATTATGATAGTATGTGCTCGGCTTCTTGTCATAATTCTTATAATGTTAAATACGTAAAGGTTAGTATACAATGGAAAATCAAATAAAATTTTTTTAGATGAATAAAACTGAAGAAAATACTTCAAAGCCAAAGTTTTCTATGGCTACATACATTATTGCATTTATTGTAGTAGTGATAATTTTCACCTTTATCATAATTGTAAGGGTTTATAAGTTAACTGATTCAAACGATATAATTTCTGGGGAGTGGAGGATCCAGTGGGACAAGGGGCATAGCCCCCAAACCGAAAATTTTTTAAAGGACCAGTCCGAGCGGAAACAAAGTTTGATACTCGAAAAATTTATAAAAAATGAAGCAATTTTTGTTTTTCCACTCGGACTTGTCTTTTAAGTAAGAGCGTTCATTTTGGTATGCAACATCAATGTTTTTAGTCATTCTCGCACCCCCTCTAACGAATTTCTATGCGGTCTTTTTTAAATTGTAGCTGAATAATGGCCGAATAAGTGTTGATAAAAATTGTCGAAATCCGTTGATCCTAACATTGTCAAAAATTACTTTGAAGTTTTCAAAGTCGATTTTCTTCACCTTAACAAAATATTAGAAATTTAATTTTTGTATGAAAATACAGAGCTTTAGTCCCTCTAACACATGCAAAAAACCGTATATAAACATTATTTAACAGTGGCGAGATATTTGCTTTGAATTTGATAGTCAAAAAATGAGGCAAAAACAAAATGATGCACCCGGGATCCTCAGCCTTCTGGCTGCTAGGCTTACACGCTAACCACTACACCATGCGGTCGATTTTCTTCATCTTACTACTACACCAAGTGGTGATGGTGTAGTGGTTAGCGCGTTAGACTAGCAGCCAGAAGGTCGAGGGTTCGGTTCCCGGGTGCGTTATTTTGTTTTTGCCTCATTTTTTGACTATCAACTTCAAAGTCAAATATCTCGCCACTGTTAAATAATTTTTATTATGGTTTTTTGCATGTGTTAGAGGGACTAAAGCTCTGCATTTTCATACAAAAATTAAATTTCTAACTTTTTGTTAAGGTGAAGAAAATCGACTTTGAAAACTTCAAAGTAATTTTTGACAATGTTAGGATCAGCGAATTTCGAAAATTTTTATCAACACTTATTCGGCTATTGTTCAGATACAATTTAAAAAAGACCGCATAAAAATTCGTTAGAGGGGGTGCGAGAACGACTAAAAACATTGATGTTGCATACCAAAATGAACGCTCTGTAAAATGACATTTTTGGCCAAAATTCGAAAAATTTCGGTTTTTACCTAGGTGACCCCAAATAAAATCTTAGGTCTGCTACTGTTCCGGGGTAAGATCTTTGATACCGTAGACCAGGGGTGTCATGAAACTCGAACTCGAAAAATTCTTCGAGTTTTGGTATTATTAAAATTTTCCATTTTTTCTACAAAAATTGTAATTTTCTGAGCATTTTCAGCTTAAAAACAAGCGTTTATCAAAAAAAAATTTTCGCCTGCGGCGCTGGATTTTACTTTGACTAAAGTTTTTCACAAAATTGTCCAAATTTTTCAACAAAAAACCCAGATTTGACATTTTTTAAACCAAAAGTTCTTCATTTTCTGAGCATTTTCAGTATAAACAAGCATTTTTCAACAAAAAAAATTTGCCGGCGGCGATGGTTTTTGCACTGACTCAAGGATTTCAACAAAATTTTCTGAACGTTTTCCGCTAAAAATTAGTGTTTTTTAGCAAAAAAATTTTCGCGCCTATCGGCGCGAAAAACAACGGATTAAACTGATTTTTGAACTTTTTTTAAAAACTCGAAAAAATTGCCTTGGTCCCCCCTTTTGTCCAAACCACAAGTTCTGACCAGAGATCAAAAAAGGCTGAGGCCCCCAAAGCACCGGCCCCAGTATGCCTGAGCCCAGTCCGTATACAAGTTTTTGTTTCGGGGTACTTGACCCTAAATTTTCAAAAAATTTACCTTAGTACCCCTTATGTTTTTTTTTCAAAAATTTTCCAAAATTTTGGGCAAAAACATAAAGGGGGACCCATATGATTTTTTTCGATTTTTCAACAAAATTTTAAAAATCATCTTGGTCCCCCTCGTTTTTTCGCGCCTAGGCGCGAAAATTTTTTTGTTGAAAAAACTATAGGCAAAGCAAAAACTAGAGCCAGGAAGAAAATTTTGAGAAATGCTTGTTTCTAACAAGGAATAGTCACCAAGTGTGTCCTCGAAATTTTGAATAATTTCAACGTCATTAGATGCAGAAAAAATATATAAGAAACACTTAAATTGAAAGCCTCATGGGGGGCCTTTGGTAACAAAACTCGATACTTTTTATAAAACTCGAACTCGATTCCAAAATAAAAATCAAACTCGAAAGTTTTTTAAACTCGTGACACCCCTGCCGTAGACCCTTTGGAAGATTTTAGCTGCTTTAAAAATCCTGTTATTTTAGCTTATTTTATGCCGAAATCGCAATAATTCGGATGACGAAAAAATCCTTATGGAAGAGATTATTGACACTTCCAAAAATCCAGATATGAGCCCTCTTAACTTAATCACAATGAACCAACTCAACTTCAACATAAATACGTCTAAAAAACTCGGCGAAGGAGCTTTTGGATCCGTTTATACTGTAAACAATTTTTCTTCCCATATAAATTTTTGGTATTCACATTTTAGGGAAAATACATATTGCCAAATAATAAAAAATTCCCAGTTGCTATAAAAGTTATAAAATGTATACCAAACGATAAAAAGAGCACAGAAAAGGTAAAGAGATCGCATTTAATTTAATCGATGATAACAATTAAGGAAACAATCGAAGAAGCCACCATAATGGCTAGATTAAACCATGAAAATCTTTTGAGATTAATAGGAATTTGTTTAGCCGATGGTATACAAATTGTTACACCATTAAGGCCATTAGGGTCTCTAGATAAATTTTTGAAAGAAAAGAAAGATCTTTTGAGACCCCAAAATCTTATATTATATGCGTATCAAATTGCTTCGGTAAGGACAAAAGCTTGCTCATTTAGTGGGGGAATGAAACAAAATCTGCTTTTTATAGTCATAGCCAGGATTTTCTTACAGGGGGGTGCTAATCGAGTAAAATGACCAAAAATGTTGAAAAAATCATAAGCTACCTGTTGTTTTTTATTTTGTCTTAAAATTTTTGGCGACAAGGGGGGCTATAGCCCCTCCCCCTTGGCTACGCCTATGGGCCCCTTGATTTAAAAAAATTCCTGCTCTTGCTATTGGGTCTGTAGAGTCGATCATGGTCTGCTCGGAACGGATTTAGGACCTGAACATAAATGAGTTAGGCATATTTTTCTTATTTTAGGCCATGGAATATTTGAGCAGCCATAAAATCGTCCACAGAGACCTTGCAGCTCGGAATGTACTCATAAAAAAATTTCACCACATTGAAGTTACCGATTTCGGCCTGGCTTCCCTACTTGGCGAGAAAACACGGACCCCAAATCGACTACCCTATAGATGGGTATCAATCGAATGCCTTATTAATAATTCGGATCCAGGTTTATATTGTGAAACCTCGGATGTCTGGTCATTTGGTATCACCGTGTGGGAGATTTTGACCTTTGCAAAAATTCCATATGAAAATGTTGTGCTTGATTCTCGGAATGTACTTCAATCATTATATTTGCATCTAAAGGATGGGAATAGATTATATCGGCCATCAAATTGTGGAATCGAGTTATATAAAACTCTTTTATTATGTAAGGGGAAGTTTTTGTATAAAAAATTCACATTTTTTATAGGTTGGGCTAGTAATCCCGATTCAAGACCGAATTTTTCTAATTTAAAAGAAACTTTTGAACAATATAAGAATGCTCCTTATGCTTATGTTAAGGTAGTTTTTGTGAGGATGCCCCTACACGTGTGTTTCAATGAAGAAAAGTTTGAAGCCAGAAATTTTTTTCCTCATTTTGTGGGTTTTTGGGGTTTTTTCTAGGCAAAAAACACGAATTTGAAAGAATTGTCGGGCTTAGGCCTAAACCATACATGGGCAAGGGGGGAGGGGTACTGTACCCCACATATATACGAATTCGTATTTGACTACGATTTCGTATTTCCAATTCGTAGGGAAAAAAATTCGTATACGAATTCGTATTTCGACTTTTTCGCCTGTCGACTTTTTTTTGGTTGACAGTAACCTTTGGGACCAATTCGTATTTTGGGGCCCAGTACCCCCCTGCTTGCCCATGTATGGTCTAAACCTAGGCCTAGGCTTAAGCCTAGGCCTAAGCCCAATTTCCCCAATTGCCAATTGGTGACATAAATCTATGCCACCAACTGGCAGAGATTTTTGTCACCAACTGGCATTTGCCCCCCCCCCAAATTGGGGGGGGGGCGTTGATATCTGTTCCAAATTTCGGGAAAGACAGATGGTTAATGCCCATGTAGAATATATCAAAATATTTTTTATCATATTTTTTAGCCATCAAATGAAGAAAACTCGTCTGAGAGCTTAAATGGTGCATTGGATTCAGATGAGAAACAGTTATCTTTAATTTATGATCTCTTAGGAAAAGATGACTATTTATTTAATGAAAATCTTCTGCAACGACAAATTTCTTATGACCATATCAAAGCGAATATCGAGCAAAATAATTTTGCACCCAAACATCTTGCTATGAGACCATATAGGCGTTTTTCTAATGACTCATATTTTTATACAAAAGAATCTGGATATTCTATACCGAATAACTCAAGATATGAATTATTGAATCAATATAATAAATTACGAAAATGTAATACTTATTGTGATTTGCAGAGACACGAGTCGGATAAATAAAATTTTAAAAAATATTTTTTGTGTCGAAATTTAAACATTGTTTAAGAGGCGATTCTAGGAAGTTCGAACAACCTGCGGCACTAGTCAAAATGAGTATGGAATATGAAAATTGGGCTTAAAAGAAACACAATGGTGCTTTTGAAGTGATGTGAAATCTTAAAAAATGTCCATTTTGACCTCTAGGAAAATTGGGCATTCTAGATCACTATGAGAACGAGTAGCAGAACACCTTCGAGCTTTCAAAAACCCTACGGCCCCTTCATACAAAAACTATGCTCTAGCTCGCCATAGAAACACCACTAATCACACAAATGAAGATCTCCCTAGTATTCGTGTGACAATTCTCGCACAGGCTAGAAGGAGCGTAGACAGAAAAATACCCGAAGCGTCCCTAATTTCAGAGCTAAAACCTTCCTTAAAAGGGAAAAATGAAATGGAAGGAATGGATTTACTAAAGGTTAAAAATTTAAATCTTAAAATGTTCAACTTTGTTTTATAACTTACAAATTTTGTGCTTTTGTGTGATTCTTGGCTATACCATGTAATTTTTAGTTTTGCTGAAGGTGTTAGACATATGTCGACATCGAAACGTCTGAAATAAAAGTTTATTCAACTATTGTGCACGTGAAATTTGGTCGTTCCAAGAAGCCTTATTTACCAAGATTCCTGAGGTTTTTTACACTTTAGTATTTTGAGCATATCTCTTGATGGTTAAATCCAATTTCAATGATCTTGATATTAATGGAAAGCTGAGAACGCGAGCTACAACTTTTATATTGGGTGTATGGGGTCATGTAATAGAAAAAGTGGTTGAAAAATTACGTTTTCGCAAAAACACGGGTCCTTGGATGGGTCAAAAATTCAAAGAAATGGCTCTAGCCAAAAATGTTGACCGTTTTTGTGAAGCTCGGCAGTTTTGGGCTGTTTTGTATAGCTCGGCAGTTTCCTGTGGAGTTCGGCTGTTATCTGAGAGTTCAACTGACTTTGTGGAGCTCGCTCTTTTTCTGTTGAGCTCGGCTGTTTTTTGCAGAGTTAGGCCGTTTTTTGCATAGCTTGGCCGTTTTTGAGGAACTCGTCCATTTCCGGCGGAGCTCATCTGTTTTCTGCGGAAGTAGTCTTTTTGTGATCCCGGCCATTTTCTGTTGGATAGACCCCTTGCGCCGAATAGTTTCAGAACTAAGGTATAAGATTTATTCGAACTCTTTTTCTATTCTAAACATAGCATTTTAAATACATGTCAATATTTGTTTTGAGCTTACAATAGGAAAAAATAATATGAATCAATAAAACATATGGAGCAAACTCTCTTATCAAAGATTGAGTCACAACATCGCCTCTTTTAACGGGTTATATAATCAATAATCACACTCATATACATGTCGACTATCTGAGTTTCCTAAATTATTATTTTTAAATTGAATAACATAAATTTCAATAATGGTACCTTTTTTGAAATTCATATTTTTATTTATTTTTGTCAGATTTCATCAGACGATAGCTCAATTTCAATGTTATGTCTGTTCTGATGCTGCTGTATATCCTCGTATTGGAAACAATGATATATCTGTGAGCCAATATTTGACAAAATCAGGGAATTTCTCTAATAAAGTAATTTTTTAAATTTATTTTTTTTTGATGTTATAAACTAAAAGTATGTGTGAGAGTGTAAATTTCGAATAGAAAGTCATAAGATGCGTATCTTATTCCATCATAGTCGCATCTTCTTATTGCAATGACAATTATGGCTCCGAGCCTGGAAAAAATTTGAGTGGTGTAATTGAAGGGTCGGTAGAAAAATTTTCATCCAATTTTTCGTCACCATAGTCATTTAAAAAACTTTTAGAATAACCTCCCATTTGTGGCAAATTGTACAGGAAATGACAAATCTCAATGGAATACAACTGAATGTAACACAATGTGTGGTGTAAGAAAAACATATTTTAATAATATAACTTTAAATGACATAGGTAGAGAATTTTATTTAAAAAATTTTTAAAATCTACAGGGTTTTTAAAATCTACCCCCAAAAAACCGTATTTTTGAGATTTTTTCGCTAATTTTCAAAAAAGAAAATTTCACGCAGTGCTCCCGAGGCTGCGCACCTTTGTGTTTCTGTCATACCCTCGGCCAGGGTCAAACAAGCGTTTTTCACATAAAAATTTTACAGTGAAATTTTTTTACATTTTCTAAAATCTTTTTTACAACCTTTAAAAATAATATAAACACCTATGGATGAAAAGTACGTTTTTTGGGCCACCCTGTATTATAAGAAAAATACTCAAACCATAGAATGACCTATAATCTTAGAAATTTTTAGTTGTAATAGAACGTGATTGTTACAACAACATCACTTTGTTCAAATACGACAATTCCAACGTATTTTTTAATGCCTATTAACCTTGATTTTGTCATTTTTTAGGATTGTTTAGTATCAGATAACTTGGTACATAGCACGGGCCAACGAATAATTAAAGGATGTTTTTGTTCATGTAATACTGATTTTTGCAATGGCGACATGAAAATGGATTGTAGTTCAAAAGGAGATCGAAACATGGTTATACTCTTACATATCATCACTTTTCTTTTAGCATCTAATTGTTTAAAATACTATATAAAGTATTAATTTTCGTCGAAGATATCTTCGAGGCAATAATCAACCCTAAACAAATAAGAATGACCGAGTTTACATATTTCTTTTTTCCATTTCTAAAACCTGTGGGCCCAACGTTGCTTAACTTGCCAGATCGGACGGTCGGCTTCCTTACCCACTGCACTATGGAGCGTCAACTTTTTGACAAACGGATTATACAACTCCAACTTTTTTAAAGATTATTTGATGTTTAAAATTTTTATTTATAATGAAAATTTAAAAAAATACTACATACGGAGTTCAACTATTTTTATGCAATCCTGTTGATACCACGGCGCACAAATTTGTGTCAAAAGTGGGGAACTCAATGAATCCGGTTTAAAACGCGTTCTCTAGCCGCAAATAACCATTTTCAAACGATTTCATAATGTTTCGTCGATGGTACCACTCGATTTCATATTAAAAAATTTGTCATTTTCATGTGTCCCAAAAAACGATCATATCTCTAAGATTGTTCATCGAAATACGATCCGGTCTTTTTTAAAAACATTCTACGGATCGAGATCTACAACACGGAGTACGAATTTTTTGGTTAAACTGGCTTTTTCGATTTAGAAAAAGACTTCGAATTTTTTAATATTTCGCGATCTTGCAAAGGGTCTACTTTATCAAAGGATCATCCATTTTCGATGGTTGACCCCTCAAAAGATTCGTCTCGTCGTTCTGCACAACTCCCCAAGTCGTTCTTGGTTTTTAGATTCAAAAACTTGCATTTNCGATGGTTGATCCCTCAAAAGATTCGTCTCGTCGTTCTGCACAACTCCCCAAGTCGTTCTTGGTTTTTAGATTCAAAAACTTGCATTTTTGCCCCAAAAAGTGTCATTTTAAGCACTTTCTGAAGGTTTTGGCCAAAAACGATTAAAGCTTTTTGCGAGAATCCGGAAAAAAGAGTCGGAGAGTTGTTCCTACGGTCCAGACGAATCTGTTAAGTGGTCAACCATCGAAAATGGATGATCCTTTGATAAAGTAGACCCTTTGCAAGATCGCGACATATCCAAAAAAGTGCACTTGGTAGAAAAAATTATTAAGCTTAACTTAAACTATTAGTGAGGTGTATTGGTAACTTTGCAGAATTTTCATACTGAGGTTCTAGGTTCGAGTCCCTCTCTGGACGATATTTTTTTGCATTTTATTTTTCAATTTTTTAAAAATTTTCTGAATCATTTTATACCGTTACCGTGATGTTGTTTGCAAAAAATAAGTACCATCGATGAAACATTATGAAATCGTTTTAAAATGGTTATGCGCGGCTAGAGAACGCGTTTTAAACCGGATTTATTGAGTTTCCCACTTTTGACACAAATTTGTGCGCCGTGGACACGCTTTTTACTACTACTAGAGTTTGATTTTGCTCCTTAAATTTAACAAAGAAAAAAACTCGTTGAAAACACTTAATACAAAATTTCCTATATGGCACAATAAAATACATCAATATGGTATAATCAATAATCGAATGAAGCGACTTTATTACTTCTAAAAAAGCTGCGATAGGCGCTGCATAAGCTTGAATTCTTGCAACTCCTAGTATTATAAGAAAGAAGTTTGGTACAACCAACAATGTTAGTGCCGAAACTGTTGACAAGAAAAATGTTTGAAACAGCATCCACTGCATCTTTAATGTTTTTTGTGACCAACGATTTTGTTTTTGGCTCTTTTTTAAAATTCGACGTAGTGAGATAATTAGAGACGAGCCTAAAATAAAGAGAAGACTGCTTGACCATAAGACACTTCCTAAAAATGCGTAAAACCATGGATTTATAGTGCCATCATATCCTATCAAAACAATAGTGTTTAGAAATGTTGGATCGATGTCGGAGATCTAAATAAAATTTTACACTGAATCTATGAAATATGCAAAGCTAATTGGCCAATTTTGGGTCCAAATTTGGAACCCAAAATGGACCAAAGACCCATTAGTTGGCGTTGCCTAAGAGACCCAGACCCCCTGGGCCAAAGGGATTTATGGGGACTAGACTAGGTCTTTAGGCATGGGCCCCATAGGCCCGGCCTCTATGGCAGTGCGTAGCCAGACATCCAGAGGTACTGTAGCTGAGTTATAAAAAATAAACATTTTTGAAAATTTTTAGAAAAAAACGGGCACGAGAGGCCTTTGTCCCCCAAGATATTTTTGAAAAAATCACACTAGGGAATGGAGGGAAATTTTTTCGAGAGCTAGGAGTTCATTTTAGGGTGTTTGTATACGTGTGTTCCCCCCCCCCCATAAGCCTGCGCCCCACGTACGATGAATCGATCCTCCAAGAATTGAGCTATGAAAAATTTTCTGTGCCCCTGTACTGGGGCCCTTTATGGCCCAAGAGACTCAACATGGAAACCCGTTATATAATTTCAAAGTTGCAGTTTCAGTTTGTAAGAGTTTTTTGTTTGAAAAACACGATTCCTTCGAGCTCAAATTGCTTGGTTTGTATTTTTTCGACAACTAAAACCCCCTAGACATCGAAACTGCTGGACTTTGACACTTATGTAACAATTTTCCATTGTTGGGCCTTAAATGATCCCCGTATAGGGCCACAGAAAATTTTTCATCGTTCAATTCTTGCGCGTATCGATTCTTCCTATGTAAAACACATTTTTGTCTAAAGTGAACATTGTTTTTGATGTGTAAATCGGTATAAAATTATGTGAACGAACTTTTGTAACACCCTGTATTTCTAAATTTAACCTAACCCATCATTCTTCAAAATATTTCTTACTTCAGCTAGCAACTTTTCTTTTAAACTTTCTACCGGTATTCGACTCATAATTATTGTAATAACAGGTGGAAGTAATAGAAACGTGAAGCCCCATAACATGGTCACAAAAATATGCCAATTTTTGGTGAGCCAATATCCTTCACCCTCTGGTAGCACAACTGAATAACGATAAAATGCACATAAACTTAAACACATGCAATTTGTAGCGTATATCAAAATGATTATTTCAATATTAACATAAGCGCCAATAGATCCAAATAATTTTGTTATACCAAGAGGTAACACTAAAAATAAGTTTTAGATATGCTAGACCTTTGTTTTCCTCAATCAGGACTGAGTTCCGGTCATAGGTGGATGGGGGGGGGCACATTGTCGGAGTCGCTGAGCACGAATTTGAAGTCCGTTTTTCGATCTAACTTTTAGTTTTCGTTGTGCTGAGGTTCGGCTTTGTGATTTTGTGATGAAATCAGAGCCCATCTTCAAATGGTCGTATCCCCAACAATTTAAATCCATATCAAGTGGCTTTGGTGTCATNCCCCCCCCCCGCCCCCCCCCACTTTAGGGGTCGCTGAGCACGAATTTGAAGTCCGTTTTTCGATCTGACTTTTAGTTTTCGCTGTGCTGAGGTTCGGCTTTGTGATTGTTTGATATCAGAGACCATCTTCAAATGGTCGTATCTCCAACAATTTAAATCCATATCAAATGGTTTTAGTGTCATTAGATAGCCTATGAATTCTACTTTATTTGTTCTATTAACTACATTGTGGAAAGCCCACTTAGTTTTTGAGCTGGAGAGATTTTTTTATTTTTGGGCGGGTTTTGGGGTTCAATAGGTCCTCCCTATAGCTTCCTTGACTCAGATTCTAGGTGTATTGAAACGAAAATCACCTGAATCAGGGTCAGAACAGATTTTTTAATAATACGAAAATTCTCGCAATCGATTCCTCTCATAAAAATGCCCTAAAAACTTTGCCATCGAAATAAGTTCATATAATTTTCATGAGCACCTAATTTCAAAACTACGGGTTCTTCTCGGACACCCTATTTTATAAAGAAAGTTGAACCCAATATTAGAATTACAGGGATCAACTAAAAACCGTTTCAAAAAATCTTTTAACAGTGATTAGAAATAGAATTGTCAAAATTGAGAAAAACATGATAAAGAATTTAAGGTTGTGGAACGACATGTCACAGTGGCGCAGTAGGTTGCGTATTTAGCTGATGCCCGAAAGGTCGCGTGTTCGATACTCAGCTTCGTCGCTTGGTTTTCGCGCACGTTTTTTCAATCAATTTCTTAAGGGAAATGCGCACGAAACTGCATACTTTTATTAATCGATTTCCGGCTGGGAAAATGCGGATTTTTTTCAGAACCAACCTAATTTTGCCCTAAAAATAATTTTCAATAAAATTTTAGGTGAAATTTGCATAAAGAATAGCACTTTAAAAAAGATCAGGCCGTCCCTACCATATAACATCGTTCATAGATCGAATATGGTGCTTTTAGAGGCCACATGAGGATTAATTTTGGTAAACATATTTATATATGGAATTTCAGGGTGGTCCTAAAGTTCCCGATCACTTTTTATTTCGATATAAAATGTTGAATCTGAAAAATCATTCATGCAGGGGTAATTTTATGCGGGAAATTGATTACGCTCATTTTCGAAGCATGAAAACTTTTATTTGACCCTAATTTGGGCAATTTTCGCTTCATTATATCACAACCTTCCCTGATTCAGCATTGCCGTGCCTTGAAAACGCAACGCTTCCCTGACCTATTAAGTATATACTGGGCTTATTGAACGAAAATCGCTTTAATAAGTATCAATGAAATGTTTTCATGTTTCGGCAATATGCGCAATCGATTCCTCTCACAAAATTACCCCGGAAAATCGATTTTCCTCAAATAGTTTCCCCTAACCTGAATCATGGAAGATTGTGATATATTGATACGAAAATTGCCAGAATCAGGGTCAGATAAAATTTTTTATGCTTCAAAAATGCGCACAATCAATTCCCCGTATAAAATTACCCCTGCACGAGTAGTTTTCAGATAAATATTCAACATTTTATATTGAAATAAAAAGTGATCAGGAACTTTAGGATCACCCTGTACAGTGCAAATACTCTTGGTTTGAGGGAAACCAACGTGCATTACGTCATGAGTCCAATAGTCACTAAATCCTCAACACTTAATTCATTTGGCCTCCCCTTTTTATTACCTTGACTTTCATTTATAATAGATTACCGAACACCAAGGCTAAATCATATATAGACTCGGTAAACAACTCTGTTGATCAATCTAACTATTCAGTCACTTCAGAAAAGAGTTCCCGTCACCCACCCTTAGAAGATTGTCTTCCAGTCAGCAATTCAATTAACTATAGGGTGGACTTAAAAGTAGTGCTAACAATATTCCTCCATAATCTCTTATATATTTAAAACTGTTTAAAAATGATTGTAACCCTTCCATGCGAATCTCTTCAAAAACGTCAAAGTAAAAGACTTGTCTTGCGCTACTACAAGGATCAAGAATATTTACAAGAGTGTCACGCTGAAGATGAACAAACTTTAAAGAAAGATCATGCAGAACATATGGAACAAATTGGAGTCGAAGATAGACGCAATCAGGTAATGTTAGATAATTCTTATAGGCATAAATTTTTGCTCACATATTTTTTCTCTTGTCGCGATGCCGTCATGACGCCATCGTAACGTCGCGACGCTATCATGATGTCACCACGCCTATCACAGCGGCATCACGGCTTTATGACGACATCGCGATATAGCAACATTATTACGGCGTCGCGATGTAATCGCGACTTCATGACGGCATCGCAGCGTCATGACGGTTCACGACATCATGACGGCGTCGCTACTTCATAACAGCGTCGTGGCGTCATGACGGCATCGAGACATCACGATCGCGTCGCGACATCATTACAGTATCGCGATGTAACGACAACGTCGCAGCTTCATCACAGCATCGCGGTGTCATGACGGCATCGAGACGTCACGAAGAATTCACGACGGTTCGCGACGTCATGACAGCGTCACGGCTTAATGAAGGCATCGCAATATCATGACAGTGTCGTGGCGTCATGACAGCATCGAGATTCACGAAGGCATCATGACGGCGTCGCTACGTCATAACAACGTCGTGGCGTTATGACGGCATCGAGACGTCACGACCGCGTCGCGACATCATTACGGTGTCATGATGTAACGACGGCGCCGTGACTTCATGACAGCATCGCGGTGCCAAGACGCCATCGAGACGTCACGAAGATGTCATGACGGTTCGCGAAGTCAGGACAGCGTCGCGGCTTCATGAAGGCATTACGACCGCGTCGTGACATCATTACGGTGTCACGATGTAACGACGGCGCCGCGACTTCATGACGGCATGAGAATTCACGAAGGAGTCATGACGGCATCGCGATATCATGACAGTGTCGCGACGTCATGACGGCATCGCGACATCACGACCGCGTCGCGACGTCACAGAGTCGCAATGTCACGACAACGTCTTGGCGTCATGACGGCATCGTGACTTGAGAAAAAATATTGTGTAAGAAAAAATTGTGTGAGAAAAAAAGCATCCATTCTTATACAACTCTTAAAAAAATTTTTTACCACATATTTAGAAGATTGATACTTATTTGGCTAACGCTAGCATTTTTTCAAACATTCTCATTTTGTTGGCTAAATTGGTAGCAGCATATTTTTCTCATTCTTTATCAGTTATATCAACTGTAGTGGATAGTGTCATGGATCTTTTGAGTGGGGTTGTTATATGGTTTACTATTAAGGCTATTGCGAAAACCAATAAATATGACTACCCTATTGGACGCGCGAGGTACACATAGAAAGTATTCAATTTTTAAGAATATTACGTGATAAAAAACCGAGCCGAACCCTCCGTTGGCCCGGAAATTTTCGGTTTAAAAATCCGAAATTTTGACCAGGACCTCCAACCCGATCCATAAAATTTGTTAGATTTTTCATATAAACAAGGGCCCCCTTACTTGATCCTGATTCAGGGAAAATATCGATTTTTTGGGGTTTTTTTTTTGGAAAAATCGAACTTTCTGTTGTCCCAATTTACAGATTTTATTATTTATGATATTTAGACTCGAACCATTAGCAGTTCTTATTGTAGCTATAGTAATGATTTTTGCCAGTCTTCTGGTCATCTACCAGTCAATTATGTCGATTGCTGAACGAACGGTTTGAAACAATAAAAAGATATTTGAAGATTATACAAATTTATTTTTTAGTTAGACCCAATAGTTGATGTCGAAACCATTGCAATTTTAACTACTGGTGCTGGTATAAAAGCTGTGCTCTACATTTTATGTAGAAAACATGGAACTGTATCAGCAACAGTATTGGCTCAAGATCAAGGAAATGATGTTATTACCAATCTTACAGCATTGGCTGGAGCGTATTTAGGCCATAGGTTTTGGATTTATGCAGACCCGCTTGGCGCATTTTTAGTTTGGTAATTAAAAATATACAGGAGGTCCCAGTAGGTTGGGACTATCATGTTTTTGAGGGTTTCTAGTCATTCAATCGGTCATTTTCGATGCGGTTTTTTGTAGGAGAGAGCTCAGACGATTCTGCTGCTTCAGATCCTATAAAAATATTCAAAATTACGGTTTTTTCAATTTTTTGAGCAAAAACCAAGCGACGAAGCTGGGTATCGAACTTTCGACCTTGTGGGCAACAGCCAAACACGCAACTTACTGCGCCACTGATTCACGTCGTCACACAATCTTAAATTCTTTATCATTTTTTCTCAATTTTGACAATTCTCGACAATTTAGAATTAGAAATGTCAAAATTGAGAAAAAATGATAAAGAATTTAAGGTTGTGTGACGACATGGATCAGTGGCGCAGTAGGTTGAGTGTTTGGCTGTTGCCTGAAAGGTCGTGAGTTCGATACCCAGCTTCTTCGCTTGGTTTTTGCTCGAAAAATTGAAAAAACCGTATCAAAAAATCTTTTAACAGTGATGAGAAATAGAATTGTCAAAATTGAGACCAATTTTTTGGGCAAAAACCAAGCGACGAAGCTGAGTATCGAACCCGCGACCTTTCGAGCAACAATCAAACATGCAATCTACTGCGCCACTGGGGCACTTCATCCCACACCCTTAAATTCTTTATCAATTTTTTTTCTCAATTTTGACAATTCTCGAAAATGACTGATTGGATGACGAGAGATCCTCAAATCAATGATAGTCTCAACCTACTGGGACACCCTGTATTTAAATAATAAATAAAAGTTCCTGAAGAGATAAAAAATATGCATTACTATATATCATAGGCGTAGCCAAGGGGGGCTAGGGGGCTTTAGCCCCCCCCCTTCCCCTGTCGTCCAAAAATTTAAAACACGATTTCTGTAATAATCGACCATTGGAGTGCACAATTTTCAAAAAGTTCTCAGAATTGATTTCTTGTATTAAAATCATAAATTATAGACCATTTCATGACTTTT
>OZJO01024325.1:0-15004 GCA_900406225.1 Acrobeloides nanus | reverse complement strand
GCCCAGGACGAACGCAAAAAACAGGGTTTTTGGGGTATCCAAAAGTGGCGGATCTCCTCGAAGGAGTTGACTTCAGGCCAAAATTTTTATACAGGGAGATTCCTCGACCCCACTTTATATTAGAAACATAAAGTTAGTTTCGATTGAATCCTCAAAGAAAAAAAGATATCGCGGAAAAAGTAAAATAGGCCTATTTTGTGAGTCACCCATAGTCCGACCCCGATTTCTCCCAAGTTAGAAAGTCTCATCGGAAAAGTTGAATGCCATTTTACTATATGGGTATAAACGCAACTTTCCAGCTTTATTTCATCCAATTCCCAGATATCGTGTTTCCGGCCCTCTGATGACCCTTACAGAAACTGTGTCTTAAGTTTGAGTCCAAACCGAAACCTGAAAATGGCAAATTTTATCAAAGTGTCCGTGCACCATGCTTCGACATAGGCTTAGGATTAGATTAGGTTCAATTAAATGTGGATTAGATGAGTAATATTCGTGTTGGAGTTCGGGTCGCATCTTTTTTGACTTTTCTCATGCCTATTTATTTTTACAAATTACATTTTAGCCATATGGGTACCCGACTCTATGTTTTATCTCACAAGTTCTTCCGGTGTTTACAAACCTACACTAAGTGAATGTAATACTGCGGCAAAGAATGGTGCCGGACATGCTATTACTGTCGTTGGGTATGGCGTAGATAGTGTTAGTAAATATCCATATTGGCTGATCAAAAATTCGTGGGGAACCAGCTGGGGTGATGCCGGATATTTTAAGCTTTATCGAGGGAGTAAATTATGCTCAATGGGAAATTCCATGTGGGCAGCTACGGTAAGTGGATCAGCATGGACCTGTGGTAATCAGGAAGATGAAGACAACTGTAAATATTGGGCATGGTTGGGATATTGTTCAAGTAAAAGTAAATATTATAAGTACACGATAACTAACTGTAAAGCGGCATGTGGACTGTGTTCTTCAGGATAATTTCCGATAAATTTTAAAATCAGTTTATAAAAACGAATTTGAAGACATTCGTACTTAATTTGAAAGTTTAAATGCCTTTTTAAATAAAGCTTATTATTCGTGATGTAACAAAATCCGAATTTCGGATTTAAACCCCAAATTTCGGTACTAGTTTCCAATAGCGACCACAAATGACAGGGGTCTGGATCCGAAAATTTTTTCGGATTTTAACCAAAAAGCGTCGTTTACCCCATTTTTTATGCGGAATCGATTGTGCGCATTCCCGAGGCGTGAAAATGCTTCCCTTACCCGGATTTAGGGTCGGGAAGTTGGTGTATTTTTCAATTTTCGCTTCAATACACTAAATTCCCGATCCTAAATCCTGGTAAAGGAAACATTTTCACGCTTTGGGAATGCGCGCAATCGATTTTCCGCATAGAAAAATGGGGTAAACGACGCTTTTACGGTTAAAATCCAAAAAAATTCTCGGATCCAGACCACTGTCATTTGCGGTCGCTATTGGAAACTAGTATCCAAGTTTCGATTTCGAATTACGACCTCGGACCAAAACGAAAGAGGACAAGTTGAAAAAATGAGTCAAAGAATTTTCAAGATCGAGTTGAATTTTCTTGAAGAATTCTCGACGAATTTTAACATGTTAATTTTCCTTGATAAGCAAGAATCTTCTTAATAATCAAATTTTCTTGCAAATCAGGCAACAATAGTTTTGCAACCACTCGACTAGGGACGGTCACATCCATGAAAAAACCGTAACACGTTTTCTTAAAGGGAGTAACATTTAGAGACTAATCTCCAAAAAAAGTTTTTTTTGCCAAAACAACCTGTATAGGGGTAAAATCATGCGAAAAATCAATTGTACGCATTCTCGAAGCGTGAAAATGCTTCCTTGACCCTGATTCAGGGAAATAGATGTGTGTATTGAAGCGAAAATCGAAAAATTTGGAAATTTCTTTGACCTGATTCAAGAAATTTCCTTGTATCAGAGTCAAAGAAGCATTTTCAAGCTTCGGGAATGCGCGCAATTGATTCCCCCATGAAATTACTCCCGAAATATGATTTGGAGGGAGAAATTTCAAAAATTTTCGATTTTCACTTCAATACATACATCTATTTCCCTGAATCAAGGTCAAGGAAGCGTGTTCACGTTTCGGGAATGCGCGCAATCGATTTTTCGCATGATTTTACCCTCTATATAGGCTGTTTTGGCAAAAATTTTTTCAAAGATTAGTCCCTAATTCTTACCCTCCTCCCTTGAAATCGGCGTGACAGATCGGTTTTCGGGGTTTCATTGTAGAATAATTGTTCCAACTATGTAGAATCAGAAATTGTAAGAATTTTTGTATAAAAAGCTGTTTTACGGCGATTTTTGATCATTTTATCGAACATGTCAATGACCACACTTTTGATCGAAAATCCGAGTTTTATTGGTTTAATTTTTTTAAATGCATTCAATCTTCGTTTTTTCGATATTATTAGATAAAAAAATGAGTAAGCAATATTTTTATGACATTTGTTTTTATCCAGGATTCCCTAATCCTCGGTTCGGGATTTCCGATTTAGGGAATCCTGGATCCCGAAATCGAAAAAATGGCCATTTTCGGGGGGAAAAAATCTTCGTAAAATCCCAAAATTGGGATTTCGAGATATTATCCCGCCAAACCTACTCCTAACAGATGGACTATTCAAAAAGTTCTAACAGAAATATAGATATCATCAGATTCAAAGTATGTTTTGACTTTTTAATTTTATATGATTTTAATTTTTTTGAATATGTTTCATCTTAAAAATTTTCAAAATTAAATTTTTTGTTGTCTCCGCATAAATTGAAAACATAAATATGTTGATTTTTAACCTAATAGACTTGTTTATTTTTTGGTTATCGATCGATAAGAGGTCTCTTTTTCTTTATTTTGTCACGTTAAAATTTTCTCTTACCACAAATGTGTAAACAACTTTTGCTGTTCTCTCATATATGAAAGAGGCCAAAACATACCCGGACACTCTCATTTTTGTTTATTTCAAATGCGTTCTATCGATCTTTTTTTCTCGAAAATTTTTAACTTTTCACTTTTTTCGTTCTTTTAAATTTTTCGAGTTTAGACATTTTTCGAGTTTCGAATAATGTTGAGACAACTATCTAAAACTTTTCCTCGAGCTACTAGAGTTAGAAGCATTTCTTTGCCAGTCATGTCAAGTCGTTCAATTTTCCGAGGTCCTCCGGTTCCATGGCCAGGCAATTTTGTGAACCCTTTTGCTATGGCTGATCAAATGATGCATCAAATGCAACAAGAAATGGATCGATGGTTTGGAGGACCACAACATCATCGAGGTGCTAATGGAGTACCAAGTATATAAAAAAGCAAAAAAGGGAGTGGGACGTTTGAATACCCCTTCAAAGACGTAGCACAAAAAACATTTTTACAAGAGAATTTCTAACGGAGTGAGAGGGTCCTCTGATTTTGGAGCTACTATACAATAGGAGGCCACCCACGTGAAAATTTTTTTACATGATGAGAGGAGGTTGATGGAGGGGATAATTCCACGTATGACCATGGGGAGCAGCGGCGTAACCAGAAAAATTTGGGGTCTAAACGAAATTTTTTTGAAAAAATTTTAAACAAAAACATAGGGGGGATCCTTATGAAATTTTTTGACTTTTCGGAATTTGGAGGGGGTCTATAGACTCCCCTGGATACGCCGCTAATTGGAATCACCCTTCTCTCTAACAAAAAAGTCCAAAAAATGATACCAACCCAGTATTTAGGAACTATGTGACCAAAAAAGGTCACCAAAATTTTGTTGAACTCCACTCACAAGGTACACTTACAACTTGTCAATTTCAAAATTTTTTTGCTCAAAATTGATGCCAATTTATTTGTTATGATGCCAAATGATAATACCCTGTGCACTAGAATTTTAGCCTCACTTGAACGCGATATGAGGCTGCACTGCATATTATCATTTGGCATCATAACAAATAGATTTTGAGCAACAAAAAATTTTGAAATTGGCAAGACGTAAGTGTCCCTTGTCAGCCCAAAATCTTACCCTTCTCCCCCTCTTTGTACACCTATGGATGACTCTCCTTTCTTAGCTTGACGAATTTAAATTTTTGGGTATCCAAAATCATTTTTTCAGGCACCTCTTTCTATCGACCTTTCGTTGACGCTGAACATCCGACAGATACAGAACTTTATCGATTGATGAATCCAATAGTGGAAGAGAACGGTGTAAAAAAGTTCAAGCTAGAGTTTGATGTGAGACGTTTTAAACCTGAAGACGTGAAAATTACAACAAATGAGCAAAAACGATGTTTGACGATCGAGGCTAAGAAACAGGATGAAAATTCTAAATTCGAATATTTTAGAAAGATTACGATCCCTGATGGAATTAAACCGAACGGTAATACAATAGTGTTTTTGTTAGCACGCACTGTCTGATTCCCTCTCCCCCCCCCATGGCACTCGTAAATAAAAAAATGGAATCTATGACAATTCATGATTTTTGTGAAAAATTTTTCTAGACCGTTTTGAAGAAATCCGTCTGCTAGAATTGTTTTACAACATTTGAGGAAAATTTTAAGATCAAAGCCATAAAAATGGATTAAAATTGACTAAGATATTAGAGTTTGAAATTTTCGCTCAAAAAAATTTATTGAAGCGATTCTTGAAAATCAGGCAAAACTAATATGAGTAATTGGATTCCTTTTTTTCGATTTTCGAGCGCCGTGCTCATCTCACAATTGGGAAGGGGAGTTGTACCAGAAAATAATTCTGGAGTAGACTGAAGTGGTTTTTGGGGCTCAATGGTAAAAAAAATGCATTTTTCTTATGAAATTTGTTTAAAAATTTCTCATTTCTTAAGAGAATTTCCATTTTTGAAGGCAAACGTTAACAAACCCCCCAAATTGTGGGAGGGGGCAGCCTGGATCCAGGATTTTTATTAAAAATTTTTTTTAATTTTAAAATATCTGAAAAAAATTTTTCTTGATGATCACCTATTTTTTTTACTATTTATGAAATTCAGTGTTTGTAGTTTGGTACGCTCCATTCCTATTTCATGCGTGTCACAGATCATCGATTTTAGTACTTTGGGGGTCTTTTATAACTTGTGTTGGGGGGGGGGCTATAACTCCCGATTCATCTCTTGATATGCCATTGATGAGAGATGTTATACATGCTTCAAAAAATGTGTTTTACACGTATGGTTCAAAGCTTCATCGTTTTTTTAGAAATCACTTGTAACTTCCGTAGTGACGGTGTTCTCGCCTTTGAAGCTCCTTATTATGAACCAGCTAAAATTGAAACCCGTCCTGATACGAAAATCGAAATCGAACATAAATAAATCGCTTTTTAACTTTCTTTTGTAAATTTTTGAACAAATAAAGTTTTTGATCCGACAAAAAAATTTACGAAATACAATAAACTGCTAAGATTTGAACTTTTAACGATTTGTTTTCTATTTTGATCAACCTGTCCTAGCTGGGGGAGTCAGCCAACAGAGTTCAAAAAGATGGGTTAAAATTTATCAATTTTTTCGAGAAGTGACTCTTTAAGGGTAATTTTATGCGGGGAATCGATTGCGCGCATTCCCAAACCTTGAAAAGGCTTTTTTAACCCTGATTCAGGGAAGAAATCAGTGTATTGAAGCGAAAATTAAACATTTTCGGATTTTTATGAGAAAACCGTCGATTCTTAGGTTTTTCTAGGCGGGGAATCGATTTTATATGTGTAAAAGTCTGAGAATTAAAGTTTTAATGTTTATTGAGAAATTAAGTTACAACTACATCTTCTTCTTCGATTCAAATTAAACGAAAGCTTATATAGGGAATTAAATGACCAAAAATCTAAATCACAATAGCCTCTAGGAATAGAGAGAGAATTTAGGACATGATTTCAAATTTTTTATATAAGCAAAAACAATAGCTTTGGGGAGATATGAACGACAAAAAACCATGCGAAAAGGATCTATGAGAAGAAAATAGGCTAAAAAAACATAATACAAGATCTGTGATCAGTTCTACCATAACAGGCATTAGGCCTTTCCTTACTTTTACGGAGTTTTTTCGAGGCGGCATTTCATTACGGATGGTTATAACTTTTTAAGGACGTTGTTGATTTTAATACGGTAAAAGCACAGATAATCTTCAAAGACTAGAATATTTTTTTGCCCTTTTACTTTTTTCCATGATGATCTTGATTGAACTTAAAAAATTGATTGAACTTAGTCATTTTATAAAGGGACATGCCCTGTTAGTCGTTGGAGATTATCTGTGCTTTTACCGTATTAAATTTTTTCCTCCTGCTGAACACGTGCGGTGAAATTGTCAATAGCATTAACAACATTTGTTTTTCTTTCAAATTTGTTCTTCATAAAAGTATTTATGTAAATTTTCTTGCTAACTGCCTTTAAACCAATAAATTCCAACCAATCTGTTCGAAGCTCCGAGTTAAACCAAAGATACACAATGGGGCCGTTCAGGATGCACCAATCGACACCTAGCGTTTCCACTAGTGGTAAACGAATAAGATGGTGAAAAGTCATGACTGTAAAACAAGGGATCCCACTAAATACAGCTTGAATTAAAAGGCGCCCTTCATTTATCTGTGCAGCTGTCATCGTCACCGTACTTTTTTTAAGTCTTCTGTAGATAATAAACGACCATATATAGCTTAAAAAAATTTAAACAAAAGTGAAGCTTCGAAACTCACCAAACGGCCATAATTGCGTGACACACGTAAGTAATTCCCAACTCAGTCCACGTTATTAATTTTACAATATACTCAGGTGGCATATTTAGAAACGTAAATGTTTGTATTTCCACATACTAAAATTTCCACATACTTAAGACATACCGTAATTCCTCTAAAATAACACCCCTCAGAGGGGGTTGAAAAAAAATAACCCTCTAAAATAAAACCTTCCCACCCCAAGACACCCCTTCAAAATACCGCCTTCACAAACTTTTGAATCACCCTATAATTGACAAATTTTCAGGCATGGGGGGCACCGGTCCCCAGTGCACCCCTCTCTAGCTACGTCCTTTCTTGTCCCCCCTCCCCGAGTTACAGCTTTGCAACGATTAGAAGTAGATATGTGTGTTAGGGGACTATATACCCCCTGTCGGCTGAAATTAGAGGAAAAATTCAATTTTTGAGAAAAATTACAATTTTTTACGTCTATCTCCCCTTTAGTGATAGCCCTCCCCTATCGTAAAATCCTGTCTATGGCTAGATCTGATATTTAAATCAACTCACATATTTCTTTTTATAAATCCAAGTTGGTATACACTCGATCGCCGAGCCTATCATAAAAACCAGTACATAAAAAATTGCCTTCTTACGGTTGAAAATTTTCTCATGTTGGGTGCACAAAACTATTGCTGAAAACCGATTGACCGCAATAAGTAAGTCCAAATTCATGCACAAATAGAAAAAAAACTGAGCATCGGATGAAATAAGGACATTTCCTAACTCTCCAATTGGACAATGACCCATCAGATTGCAAAATCCCTGATACATTTGATAGAAACACCAATATATATCGGCACAGCTTATGCACACCACTAGTATATAAAAAGCGTTCTTGTATTTTTTTCGCTTGTTAGAAAAGAAGATAATATAAATGAACGTTGAATGAAGAAACAAGGCAATAGGCGCGAGCGTGAAGAGTATTACGATCAGAAGTTGATTATCAGCTAGGTTATACAGTTTGGGAATATCGGAAACAACGCTGGAATTGGGTTGAGATATAGATGGATCAATAGGACTTTCTTGTAATCGTACTGGCATGGATAACAGAATAAAGATCAAATAAAGTAGCAAAAATTGTTTGGACTTCATTATCCCCTTCTGATAGCTATTATATAATTTCTTGCTATAAACTTATTTTTAACCATTAAAACGACCGAATGCAATCTTAAAGGGGGGTCATAGGTCGGCAAGGTGGGGGGAGGGGACCCCCGATGATGTGGTCCCCCACGACCTTCACAAAAAAACGACCTTTTTTTTAGTCTTCTGACACCCAATTTTTATGGACCACCTCATATGCTCGGCGGGGTCTATGCGTGGTCACCCTCAATTTTGGACCATAAGTGCGTGGTCCCTCCTTTAAATTTGGGCTCGTGCGTAGTGGGTCAGGGGGGAGGCCCCCCTTGCCGACCTATGGGGGGAGTAACAACCATGGCAGGATCCCAAAAAAAGTTTTTTTTTAAATTTTTGTAAAAAATACATTCCTAGGGATAATTTTATGCGAGAAATCGATTCCGCGCATTCCCGAAGCATGAAAATGCTTCTTTGACTCTGATTCAGGAAAATTGGTGTATTGAAACGAAAATCAAACATTTTCGGATTTTTATGAGAAAACCGTCGATTCTTAGGTTTTTCTAGGCGGGGGAATCGATTGTGCGCATTCCCGAACCTTGAAAACGCTTCCTTGACCCTGATTCAGGGAAGGAATCGGTGCATTGAAGCGAAAATCAATTGATTTACGTAAATACGTATCCTTTTCCTGAATCAGGATCAAGGAAGCGTTTTCACAGTTCGGGAGTGCGCGCAATCGATTCGCCGTCTAGAAAAACCTAAGATCGACGGTTTTCTCATAAAAATCCGAAAATTTTTGATTTTCGCTTCAATACACATCCACCTTCCCTGAATTAAGGCCAATGAAGCGTTTTCATTTCTAGCTATTCTAAATTGATCTTGTTGTGGCGCATTCTCTACAAGGGGTGCGAATATAGCAGTGGCGTAGCTAGGGGGGAGAGATAATGGTCCTCCCTTATGTTTTTGCTCAAATTTTTTGAAAAAATTTTTCAAAAATCATAATGGTTCCACCATTATGAAACAAAAAGTTGGATAAAGTCGTAATGCCCATTATTAGGGCTATTTTTAACCTGTTTATTGCTAATGTACTTTTTCCTAATACAGACTATAGAAAAACTCTCTAAATTTCTAAAGAATTATTAACATAACGTAACATTTATATACGGCTATACAGCCGCGTGCGCGAACACTACTTCTTTGTTAAAAATACGTTTTGTTTTTTATCACTCAGTGGGCACATTGTTACAAATGTAGTAGAGAATTCATAAAATGTAGTAGTGAAAAATTTTCGCTAAAATTTATTGTCAACATGGAGATTACGGCCCCCAGAGAGGGGCGGTAATACAAAGAGGGGGATTATAAGTAGTGGAAATTATTAATGTAATTAATTTTTTAAATGTGTAATTTCCTCTGCGAGGCAATAGAAATCTTAGAATTAAGTTTTCTTTAACCCTTTAACGTGGCCTGTTCCATATATGGAACAAAAACTTCAAAGATAGAATTGAGTCACTTGTTTGTGCTTTTTCCGCCAAAAACCAATCGCATAGATTGGTTGAATAGATCGACTAACACGTGACATAAAAAAATTCCATCTGAGCTTGTTTATTGATGGAGCTTAGGTACTATTTATTAATAGTACAAATGGGCTTGTTTGATTTTGTTATTTTTTATCATTATTAGAGGGCATTACAAAATTTTTCACTTTGATAAAGTTGTTGATTGTAAAATATTTTTCTAATTATCCTTAAAAAATTTTAGTCAAAGTAGCTTTTTAATCAATAAAAATGACCATAAAGATTTGTTCCATATTTGGCATAGGCCACAAAATGTGTCTTTTTTTTACTATAAACTTTTGTTCTAAAAAGTGAATAAATAATTCAGTTTTGATATTTGTATAAATGTTAACACCGAATTCTGCAACTCTAGTAACTTCAAATATAAGTCGCTATTCTAAAAAGTCTAATAAGAAATCTCAAAAGTTTACCGACACTATGAGAATGAAATTCTGATGTAAATATGGGCCTTCAAATTGTGGCCTGTGCCAAATATGGAACAAAAATTTACACATCCTATTAACATAAAAGTTACATAGTTCGAATCAGCATGATGTCAATATGCCGAAAATAACATTTTTTTCCTGATATTCGACCGGGATGATATTGGCCACGTTAAAGGGTTAAGTAAGAATATAACGAATGCGAGGCAATAGAAATTCTTAGAAGTAGGTTTTTATCAACAAAAGACTATGTTGACAAAGGATGTTCGTACCTACTTATTCCTAATTCTTATTTAAGAGGCGATGTCTCGAAAGTTCGAACTTTTTGGGGTTGCCGCGGCACTAGGCGAACAGATGATGGAATATGAAATTTGGGACCAAAATATTGGTGCATTTGAAGTGGTGTGAGAACTTAAAAAAGATCCATTTTGACCCCTATAAATGGTGGGCCTTAAGGGACCTTAATGGGATTTTTTCCATCTTATTACTTTGGGCATATCTCTTGATGGTTAAATCCAATTTTGATGATCTCGGTGTCGTTTGAAAGCTGGAGACGTGGGCTACAACTTTTATATTGGGTATAAGGGTTCATGTTGGGGAAGAAGTGGCCGAAAACTTCAATTTTACAATGGAAATACACAAAAATCCGGTCCCCTGAGGGGTCAAAAATGTAAAGATATGGCTCTAGGAAAAACTTTGTTCCCACGGGAGCTTTCGGTTGGCCCTAAAAATTATCTACAACATTCCTACTTTGTTTTAGGCTTGGTCCCGAGTCTAATATCGAGTCACCCGGTACTTTTTTCTGGCTCTGAAAAAATGTTGGACGTTACAGGCGTTTTTTTAAAAATTGATCAAAAATCGAAAAATTCGTAAAAATTGAAAAATTCGGAAAAATCGAAAAATTCATTAAAAACCCCTTTGTTTTTTGCTGTATATTTTTACCAAAAGCGATACGTGTGCCGAAATTTGACCCCCAGCGGCGACATGTGGGTGGGTCGACCCACCCCTTGCCCAAGTGTGTTGGGGATGGCGATATCAAGGTGGGGGATTATCAAGAGTCGACTACATATATTTTGAAATTTTTTATTTATTCGTTCAATATATTTATATATAAAAGAAATTATTTTTGAATATAATTTTAATCAGTAGGACACCGTTTACACGTAAGCGCACATTTTTCCAAAATGAAGCTATTTTCTTCCGGTGTCAAATTGACTAGTTGGGAACCGTTGTATGTGAAGAGGACACATTTTCCTGCATCTTTCTTAGCAGCACATGCAGTTGTATCATGATCTGCACATTGACCAGTTAAAGCAGTTCGATTGGCACTCAGAAAAACTGGACATGTTCCACAAGTTTCTGCACAATTTAGCATCATCCATGCAGAATAGTTTTCGGGGAAACCAATGATGCAATGTCCGAGTGAGGCCCAACGAGAACAATTGGAATTGAGATCTCGGCAAGTTGCTTTAAAAATAATTTATAGTCATTATATGAATTGTTTTGAAAAAAAGTATATTGAAAAGCCATTAAAGTATTATCTAAATTTTGCGAAATCCTCCCCCCATTACCCCCACAAAAACTTCCAGAAAGATGGGGGTTTTAATGTACAGGGTATCCCAGAAAAAGGGCACTTTTGGGATTTTTTTATCGATTTTTTCTAGTTTTTTAATTTTCAACAAAATAACCCTATAAGGGGTTTTTCTATGCGAGGAATCGATTGCGATCATTACCGGATCTTGGAAACGCTTCCCTGACCCTGATTCAAGTAAGAGATATGTGTACTGAAGCGAAACTAGGCTAATACAGGGTCAGGGAAGCGTTTCAAAGTCCGGTAATGATCGCAATCGATTCTTCGCATAGAAAAACCCCTTATAGGGCTATTTTGTTGAAAATTAAAAAACTTGAAATAATTTGAAATAATCGCTCCAAAATCCCAAAAGTACCCTTTTTTCTGGGACACTCTGTAATGTTTTTTTTGAAAAAAATTTCATGAAAAGGAGGTAATACTGTAAATTGCTTTTGTTAAAAAAAAACTTGATTCTTGGACAAAATTTTTTAGTCATTTTGGCAAAAAAATGCATTGAGGCACAAATTGACATATTTTTAACATTTTTTGACGATTTTTGATGAAAAAATGGAATTTTTTTAGTGAAAAAGATTAACAATTTTGGTTTAAAAATGGGTAAAAATTGAAAATTTTTTTCAAAAATTTCAATTTTTATCCACAACGCCCCCTCATTGGCTATGTCACTGAGAGAAAGTGTCAAAATTAGTATATAAATCACTTACAAGGCGTAGAATTTTGGCAAAAAGCTTTCAAAATAATCGATGCGAAAATCAAAAAAGCAAAATTCTTAATCATGACTGCTCAATTGAAATCCGTATAACAATTAAAAATAGTGAAAACATGGGTTTTAAATAGATATATGTATGGTGATAATTATTTTGATTACATGTTCAGGGTAAAGATTAGAGGATTATAATAGAGCTCAAATCGGCATCAACCGAGTCATTTTTATTACTGGAAAATCTGAATGTGACTAGAATACCAGAAAATCTAGTATTTTATATTAAAAAGTCTAGTGGTAATAAAAGAATACTAGATCACTATGTTTCATTTAACATAGAGCAAAAAATATTTATTATTAATCTTCAATAAATTAGTAACAAGTCAAACAAGTAAAAGATATAAAGAAAGTAAAACAAAACCAGTCCGCTGTTTATAACTTTAGGGAGTCAATTCATTACAACTTTTAAGAGGCCGAAATCTTTCGCATCATGCCATATTTAAGAGAACGAAATTCTAAGATTTTTGATACAGAATCGGGGGGATGGGCAAGAACGTAACTAGGGGGTAGGGCAGAACCGCTACCCCCTTCGGGCCGAAAAATCCTAATCATACTACCTTATGTTTTTGAGAAAAACAGTCTTTTGGGGAAGTGCTCCCTCCTCATGCCGGATTCCCCAGCTACGTCTTTGGGGATGGGTCAGTGGTGTAGGCAAGGGGGCAGGGGAAGGCAGGTGCCCCGTTCCCTAGCGGGCCGAAATTAAACAAATCCCTTATCATCTGACTAGAGTTTTAAAAAAGAATATTTCTCGTTGTGTTCTAGTGGGATGGGCTTTTGTATGACAGAGAAAGGGAAGTCATATCAAAATCTCAAAAAATCAGAATCTCAAAAATTCGGATTCTGAATCCAGAAATTAATCTTTTTGGATTTTGATTGTACACCGAGAAAGGAGTAATGAAAAAGGAGAGGGAATGATAGAAATGGGCGTTTTTCTTGTTGTATGCTAACAAGTTTTTTGCCCGTAGGAGTGAAAAGCTTGCTGGTATCCAAGGAATGGGGAAGGATATCCAAGAAAAAATCCTTTTTGTTATAGGAAGAAAGGAGAAGATAAAATTCAAAACTTGAAGCATAATGCAAAAAATGCTTCAAGGTTTTGATACCCCCTTGCCTACTCCACTGCTCTGGGAGTAAATTTTACCAAAGGATCCCCTTATGTTTTTAAAAAAAAATTTTTAATTTTTCAGATTTCGATGCTCGGTGACCCCCAAAATTGGCTGCTCGGTCTTGGTGACCCCCCCCCCCTCCCACCAATTTGGTGGGGGATTGTTATGGTGTGCTCCATGTAGTGATACTCTTTAGATCTAAATTAAAAATAGAGAATAAATTTATTTTGTCTAAAAAATATTTACAATAAATATTATGACTTGATTAAAATCACAAATAAAAAAGATGAATGTTTATCCTTGTAGGAATAAATTCAATGAGCTTGAGTACTATCAGAAACACTACTTCCCTGTTTAAGTATTTTATATGCTCGAAATTGGAACAGGAATGTTATCAATCTAAACATTTTTTCATTTGTTTTAATAATAATCTCATTTCCTATAGTGATACTTAAAATTTTGGCAATTTTTGTGAAAAACATAAATGTCTCCTTTAAAATTTTAAGATATACTTACTCATCAAAAAATACCCATATAACTCGCGCCGCATTAGAACTATAGAACATGACGACGAATCTTTGAGGAAAATTACTCATGCAATCCGATGAATACCCATGGCACAAAAATACAAAAGTAAAATATGTGATGAAATATGCAACAAAAATGAATGCATTGGCGAAATTCTACAAAAAAATTTCAAGATGGTACGATGGATTTGGGTTACCTGCATTACGAAGAGTCTTTCTATTGTTGCCTTTTGTTTTGTCCATCCTTCTGGACTTTTCCTATTAACGATAAAAAGTTTGACTACTAAGGCAATATTCAAAATTAGCGCAACCAAAATATTCCCATACTCCCAATAGTCTCGAATAAATTTTATTAATATTGTCGCCTCATAAATCGCGTCAGAGTCACCAACACCATAATAATACCATCCATAAGAGTAATAAATATTTATTTCTATTTAAAAAAGTATTTGGAGCAAGTTCCCCTGGTTCCCACCACTTAACGTTGACTAAACTCGGCAAAAAAATTTTATTTTCTTCCGGAAATTACCCATTTAGAGGTCATTTTATGCGAAAAATCAATTGCGCGCACTCCCCGCAACCTGAAAATCGCAGAAAAATGGTGAAAATTCGCCAAAAATGACCACGCATTCATGGGGATGCAATTCGATTTTCTGGAGAAATGAACAAATATCCCCTCATGCATCCCTGTGTGATCGTTTTTAGCGAATTTTCACCATTTTTCTGCGGTTTTCAGGTTACGTGAGTACGCGCAATGAATTTTCGCATAAAATTACCCCGAAATGGGTCATTTCCGGAAGAAAATAAAAAATTTTTTTGCTGAGTTTAGTCAACGTTAAAGGACCAGTCCAGTAATTTACAACCTTATGAAAAAATGACATATCCGGAAAGATCATGACAATAGAGAATTTTTTTTTTACGGCATGTTCTGAATCGTTGTAGTTTTCGAGATAATTGCGTTTGAAATTTTGAATTTGTGTACAAGCCCTTCGTTGTAATACACAAACTTTTTGAATTTTTTGCGAAAAAATCGAATTTGCATCGATTTTTTCAATTTTCATAAAATGAACATTGTAGCAATTTTTATAGCTAAATGAGACGAATAAAATGACACCAAAATGATTCAATTTGAACATTGTTTTGGGTTATTAAAACGAAAACATGAATCAGAATTTTCGTTTCAATAACCCAAAACAATGTTCAAATTGGATAATTTCGGTGTCATTTT
>OZJO01024322.1:0-16653 GCA_900406225.1 Acrobeloides nanus | reverse complement strand
GCCGACAGATCAGAAAAAGCGTTCTGTAGGATTGTAGAACTCATTTTTCTGAGCAACTTTAGTTAAGGCGGTTTAAAAACTTATCGTTCATTTTTGAGTTATTAGCCTGACAAGATAGCCCTAATTCTTCGAAAAACATAAGGGGGGACCCTTATGATCGAAAATTAGTCAGGAAAAAAATTTTCTCTTTTTTTTTGAAAAATGACCTTCTAGGGGTAAAAATAGGGTGAAAAATCGATTGCGCACATTCCCACCGCGTGAAAATGCTTCCTTGACCCTGATTCAGGGAAGGAATTGGTGTATTGAAGCGAAAATCAAGCATTTTTGGATTTTTATGAGAAAACCGTCGATTCTTAGGTTTTTCTAGGCGGGGAATCGATTGCGCGCACTCCCGAACCGTGAAAACGCTTCCTTGACCCTGATTTAAGAAAGGAATCAGTGTATTGAAGCGATCCGAAAATGTTTGATTTTCGCTTCAATACACCAATTCCTTCCCTGAATCAGGGTCAAGGAAGCATTTTCACGCGGTGGGAATGTGCGCAATCGATTTTTCACCCTATTTTTACCCCTAGAAGGTCATTTTTCAAAAAAAAAGAGAAAATTTTTTTCCTGACTAATTTTCGATCATAAGGGTCCCCCCTTATGTTTTTCGAAGAATTAGGGCTATCTTGTCAGGCCACGGCGCGCGAAAGTTTGCAAAAAGTCCGGACTCCTTTATGTCCAAATGGCGCAATTGGGAGAGCCGCAGGATTTATAACTGGAAGGTCGAGGGTTCGAATCCTACCCCCGCTATAATTATTTTGCCTATTTTTAGACTACTTTAACACGTTGAAATAGATTTTTATCGAAAAATATCTAGCGAAACATATACGAAACACATTTTTTTGGTTAGATTAAGTCAAAAACTATATAAAAACCGCAAAAAATGTAGTTCTGTTATGTCCCAACATGTCACAACCCATTTCATTGAAGAGATGCTCGAAAAGGATATTGAGGGCTCAGTAGTGAACAGCCTATTGAGTCTCTACATCATTTTATTAATGATGATCTTCACCAACTATCAGCTATAAAAGATGAAGAAACGCTATATAATCAACTTGTGAAGTTTCAGTGGCTAAGAAACTATTATTTTGACAAGACCGAGTTAAAAAAGAAAGATAAAACTAAGACAATGACGGACAAAGAATCCACTAATGATGATGATAGTGATTTTTCAGTGGAGTTATAATAACCTGATTTTTAGCCTTTTTGTATATAAAATTTACTTATTTTCATTCTAATTTTTCCTTTTAACATTGTTATTACACATATTGTAAAATGCTATATCTCTTCAATGAAATGGGTTGTGACATGTTGGGACATAACAGAACTACATTTTTTTGCGGTTTTTATATAGTTTTTGACTTAATCTAACCAAAAAAATGTGTTTCGTATATGTTTCGCTAGATATTTTTCGATAAAAATCTATTTCAACGTGTTAAAGTAGTCTAAAAATAGGCAAAATAATTATAGCGGGGGTAGGATTCGAACCCTTGACCTTCCAGTTATAAATCCTGCGGCTCTCCCAATTGCGCCATTTGGACATAAAAGAGTCCGGACTTTTTGCAAACTTTCGCGCGCCGTGAGGCTAATAACTCAAAAATGAACGATAAGTTTTTAAACCGCCTTAACTAAAGTTGCTCAGAAAAATGAGTTCTACAATCCTACAGAACGCTTTTTCTGATCTGTCGGCACTCTTATTTTGACCTAGGTGTGCCACGCCTCAATTTCCAAAATCTGGACCCCCTCTCTGATATATGGTTATAATAGAAGAATAAAAATCATGTCAAAACTGTTTGATTTTTCCAAAAGTTTTTCATCTCTTTTATACCCAAAATTTGCTTATTATTCTAGTTTCTAGTGATGACTTTAAATTGCATCAAGATAATCAAGTCAGTTGAGCAAGTTTAGCATATGACTAAAAACTGGTTGATCACTTTTTTAAACCCAAATTCATAAAAAGATGAAATAATTTCTTCCAAAAAGTAATATCATAATATTCATAACAATTAAGTGAGTTTTATTTATAAGATTTTGATCCTATAAAAAAATTCTTAATATTTTTGAAGGGAAACACAATAGAATCTATTTATTTTGCTAGTCACAAAACATGTTTCCTTTCTCGTCAAAAGAAAGAACAACTTGGTCATTCTCGTCACAGAAAGTGTGGTGAAGATTGTGCTTTGTCGTTGAGCTGCGCTAAGCACAAACTATGGATGACTTTCAATCATATGTTGATGATTTTATAAAGTATAAATAGGATAAATGTTGAAGCGCAAAGTACATTCAAATCTTGTTTTGAATAAAATATTTTTTAGATGGCGCCTAAAATTCCTTTTTGTTTTATCGAACCACGTTTTTTATTTTTTATAAAATTTGAAAAATTTTAGAAAAAATAATTTTTTATGACCCAAAGTTTTGAAATTCATAGTCAATTGGCTATGAATATGTAGGATTATCACTGCGGAGGTGGCTGCGGATCCCCACCCCCTAAGTGATAGGGAAGAACCACATTGTTGCATTTAATTAAAGTGTTACACCTTTTTTCCAGGAAACACACTATATTTATAAAATTTTAGAAATTTAATTTTAAAAAATGCCTCTCCATCGCATCTGGTACGCACCTGGAGCCATTTCCGAACAAGACAAAGAAGGTTTAGCCGCACATATTACTAAACTCTATACTACTCTCGGCCTTCCTGCTTTCTATGTTAGCGTATTATTCTTGCCTGTAGAAGAAAAAAATTATTTTGTCGGCGGAAAGAAGAATAAAAAGTTTGTCCGCATCATAGTACAGCATATTGCTCGTCAGTTCGAAAGCAATAAACAAGCGGATTTTTTTATTGAGCAATATGAGAAAATTTTGGCTCCATTTATCAAAGAGCGTGGACTTGATTGGGAAGTAAGTATAGGATTTCCAGCTTTCCCCTCTCTTAGGGTACAATCTCTTCTCAACGACCCACTTTATTCACCAAACTCATTTGAATCGTTGAGGTGCAAAATGCACCCTCAGTTAAAATTTTGCACCCTGAGACAAAAAAGTGTCCTCATCGAAAAACGATATGGACATTATCGCTGAATTATTTAATTTTATGATTAATTCAAATTTTAAAATTTAGGTAAGCATTGAGCAAACCGATAGAAACCTGTGGCGCGAAAATGGGCTAGAGCCTCCTTTGTACGGCACAATTGCATGGAAGGAATGGGTCCGTCTCGATAAACCTGTGCCATTTGATGAAAAAGATAATGTAATAGGTTGATTGATCCAATTATTATCTTTATGCTAAAATATGAAAAATATTTCCGAATCTCTTATAATTGATAAATATGCATAAAAGTTTATATAGTTTATTCATAAAAGTTTATTGACGCATTCCCGAAGTGTAAAAACGCTTCCCTGACCCTGGTTCAGGGACGAAGTGGGTATATTAAAACGAAAATGAACTAAAATTCGAATTTTCACCAGAAAACCGGCTGTCTAGGGGTTTTTCTATGCGAGGAAACGATTGCGCGTATTTTCAAGGCATGGAAAAATTGGGTGTCTTAAATTTTTACAAAAGTCTTTTTGACAAATGATTTTTTGACATTTACTCTTCGACAAATGATTTTTCGACAAATGATTTTTCGACAAATCGACTTTTCGACAATTGATTTTTCGACAAATGATTTTTTGACAATTGATTTTTTTACAAATCGACTTTTCGACAAATGATTTCTCGACAATGATTTTTCGACAATGATTTTTCGATAAATGATTTTTTGACAAATGATTTTTCGACAAATCGACTTTTTGAAATGATTTTTTGATAAATTTATTTTCTGTAAAGTTTATAAGCCTATTATCGAGAAAATTATGGTTTTATTGAATCATAAATTGTTGAAAATTTCAAAAAGTCGATTTGTCAAAAAATCATTGTCGAAAAATCATTTGTCAACAAATCATTTGCCGAAAAATCGATTTGTCAAAAAATCAATTGTCAAAAAATCATTTGTCGAAAAATCATTTTTCAAAAAATCATTTGTCGGAAAATCAATTGTCGAAAAGTCGATTTGTCAAAAAATCATTTTTCAAAAAATCATTTGTCAAAAGAACATTTGCTAAAAAACATTTGTCGAAAAATCATTTGCCGAAAAATCATTTCTCGAAGAGTAAATGTCAAAAAATCATTTGTCAAAAAGACTTTTGTAAAAATTTAAGACACCCGAAAAATTTACTCGACCCTGATTCAGGATCGAGGTGAGTTCAGGATCGAAGATGGGTAAAATTGGTGCACCATGAAGTAAAGAACGTTAAGTCATCAACAAAACTATAACATATAAAATATAAACTCCATCAAAGCAAAAAAACTATATTTAATATGGCTAATTTGTGTTCGGATGGAGATCTTATTAATTCAATGTTTTTGAATTAATAAGATCAAAAACATTTTTCTTTTTTCGTATAAGACAATGAATCCTTTGCAAGACTCTTGGTTGATTTGAAACTATTTTTGATAATTGGTCTCTAACTCACGTCTACAACTTTCTTAGGAAAATTTTTTTTCACTTCAGTAGTTATTTTCTTTTTTACTATTTCGGTTAGTTTTTTCCATGGGTTCAAGTCATAGTAGAAAATCTTCTTTCTTGAAGGTAATGTTATTGAAACAAAAAATGGGCTAATTCAAGGAAAACTTTTCACTTTTGAAGGTGACAAACATGTTGGTGCGTATTTGGGAATACCTTATTGATCCACAATAGCTCCAAATTTTCTTTCCAAAAATGAAACCTTTTTTCGGGCTAGAGGCTCCTTTGTACAACACAATTGCATGGAAGGAATGGGTCCGTCTCAATAAAGCTGTGCCATTTGATGAAAAAGATAATGTAATCGGTTGATTGATCCAATTATTATCTTTATGCTAAAATATGAAAGATATTTCCGAACCTCTTATAATTGATAAATATTTATAAAAGTTTATATAGTAAGGATTTCACTAAAATCGTCCTAAATTTCTCTATAATAAAAGTTTATATTTATACAAGTTTAACATTTATACAGTTATAAAATTTATAAAAGTGACAATTTTTTACTCAATATCAGGGGCATAGCTAGGTTTTGATTTCGAGAGGGTCTGAATACGATCCAATCGGTCTTTTTGAACGAAACTCATGTTTTTGATCAATATCCNTATCAGGGGCATAGCTAGGTTTTGATTTCGAGAGGGTCTGAATACGATCCAATCGGTCTTTTTGAACGAAACTCATGTTTTTGATCAATATCCTGACTTTTTCAAAAAATCGGGGTTTTTTATACCCCTAAAATGACTGAAAAATTTGTATTCCCTGAATCAGGGTTATAGAAATTTTTTCATGATTCTAAAATGCTCGCAATCGATTCTCGCATAAAATTACCCTTATGGGGGACATTTTTAGGAAAAAAACTTTCGATCACAAATTCATGTAAAAAGTCAACGAACTTTTTGAACAACCCAATAAATATAGAAAAACCAAGTGATTTGGGGAAGATACATATTCTTATAGTGTAAGGATTATATGAAAGGATCCCAAATGGTTGTTATAAGGGATTTTTATATCTTGTAACTTTTATCTTTTGTTAGAAATTGGAGCACAATGGTGTTGTAGTAGGAAGATATTTTAGAAAAATTGCCTTTGAGGGAGGGGGATCCGCCCCCCGAGTTAGGAGAAATGGATCTATTTATGGACCCCTCTTCATAGTCCTTCTTTTATATATTTTTTTTTATATACTTGTTCAATAGACATCATATATCATTCCAATTTGACACTACATTCAAGTTGGGCTAGATTTTATACATAGATTGAAAAGTTTGATTTTGTGCCGCTTTTATTATTCAATAAAATCCATATGAAAATCAGACAACCAAAAAAGATATAGACTCAAACTGTCGCTCTAGGGGTCATTTTTGTAGCTTATTTTACAAAAATCCATTTTCGCTACATTTCGCTAAGTTTTTCAAAAAATTTAAAATCCATTAGCGAGAGCAAGTGCTCTAGACTTGTTTCCCGCAAACCCGCTTCAAAAACCGCGAAGTTATGGTAAGTTTTTTGATATCGTCCGTTTTTGGGAATTTGCGAAAAGCTATTCTATTTCCTTATAGAAACAACGTATTTCCTTGAATCGTTTAGAAAAATGTTTAACAGTATTTAATCTATCAAATACTAGCAAAAAAATCGCGTAAGAATTGAAAAAATGCACTTTTTGATACCCACCTATAAATCTAAGTCGAAAGGCATGAAAAAAGTCATTTCGCTCAAAAATTTTTTGGAAAAACATTTTTGGAAGTTATTATGCATGTTCAAAAATACTAAAAAAAATCGGAATTTTGAAGGAATCAACCAAAACCGTAAGCTTATGACATTTTCAGCTTAAAAACGGCTACTTTCCAAAAAAATTTCGCTAAGTTAATATTTCGCTAAGACAAAACTATAAGTGCACCCCAGTAGTTTCAGCCTAAATTGCAAAGTTTGAAGTGCCATAACTCGAGTAATTTACTTCGAATTCACATGAAATTTTTTTATAAATATTCATTGCGATTAGATCTTTCAAAATATACTGGGTGTTACTGGATCAAATGGGGGTTTTACGCCTTCAAAATTCAAATGAACTTTTTGAAAATGATTTACTAACAAACTTTTTGAAAATGATTTACTAACAAATTTGTTAGTAAATCATTTTCAAAAAGTTTGTTAGTAAATCATTTTCAAAAAGTTTGTTAGTAAATCATTTTCAAAAAGTTCATTTGAATTTTGAAGGCGTAAAACCCCCATTTGATCCAGTAACACCCAGTATATTTTGAAAGATCTAATCGCAAGGAATATTTATAAAAAAATTTCATGTGAATTCGAAGTAAATTACTCGAGTTATGGCACTTCAAACTTTGCAATTTAGGCTGAAACTACTGGGGTGCACTTATAGTTTTGTCCAGTACTGTAGCAAGCTTAACATTCCCAATACCTACGTTGGAGCAACACCTACGCGTTGTTTAATTTTTTTCTTGCATATACACTTGAGGACACCTAGTTAGTCAATTATCAATGCATATATATTATTCAAGGTACATCCCACTTTAATTAGCTTAGATATTGTTCTAAGGAAGATTTCTCTTTTTAAGTAAGAAGGCTACAAGTTTTGGAGTTGGTGTTTATCGTAGAATAAATTTGTCGCTTATTTTTACGGAACAATGATTTTAGAAAGCGCTTGATTAGGTTTAATATAAACTGTCTATTGTACATTTATTACTTCCTTCTCTCTTTATTTTTCGGCCAGTATACAAAATGAACTTTTCTATCTCAGAAAATTCAACCGATATTTTTGACCCACACTCCTACCACCTTCAGACAACTGATCTGAATTCGACAAACACTGATGACGTCTATGGCAAACTAATGAACTTTTATAAATTTCTTACTCCCTATTACTACGCCTTATTTGGCATGACCATAGTATTTTTTCTACTTTTACTGTACTTAATTTTCTTCCAAACTCCAGCCGAAGTAAAATCCTTAAAATGGTTTTTATTAAAACTAATCGTCAGTAATTTTTTAACCGTCACAGTGTTCTTCTTATGGCAACCAATTCCATTATTTCCCTACTTAGGAGTTTTTAGTTATGGAGCTTTTAAGCATATCGGTAAATTTGGGAATGTCACAGCACTGATTTTGGTTGCAATCTCAATTTCTTGTTTGATGCTGTCTATTATTGAAACCATGGCACAAAAAGTTGTTATGTTCCTTCCATCTGGACCAATAGCAGATTTTTTTAAACAAACGAAAAAGCTTATAATATTTTTGGGATGGTAAATACAGTTAACGCTATCGTTTTGACGGGTTTGATATGGATGGCTGCAACAATTGATCCTGCTTATGAACAATTTCTTGGTTTAAAAGAGCCTCAAGGAAATATATATGTAACGTTTTTGGATCAAGCTATGAAAAAACAGGTATAAGATTAGGTTTAAAAATTACAGTCAAACCTCGATATAGTGGCTCCCTCGTCCAACTCGATAGTGTCTTCCTCTCCATCTAGAGGCGCTATATCGTTTTTTTAAATAGATTTTTTCAACTTGCGATTATCGCTTTTATTTAAAAAATTTCGATTTTTAAAAATTAAAAATCCTCATTTCTGAACATTTCTGGCCGTATACCATTCATCCACTGAGCAGTGGATACCACTCATCCACCGGGAGTGGTTCATCCACAGACAGTTCACCCACCAAAGACACTTCACCCACTGAGGGCAGTTCATCCACTGGAGACGGTTCATCCACTATGGACAATTTATCCACCAAGGACACGAAACTTGACCACCGGATACTGGGCACTACGAGACACAAGTTTCCTGTGAATGAAGTGTCCTCGGTGGATGAAGTGTCCCTAGTGGATGAAATGTCCAGTGGATGAAGTGTCCAGCGGATGAAAAGTCCTTGGCGGATGAATTTTCCCTGGTGGATGAAGTGTTCAGTGGATAAAGTGTCTTCATGGGACGAAATGCATTGGTGGATGAACTTTCCAGTGGATGAAGTGGTATACGGCCAAATTTCTTGCCTAAAAATGAATATTTTCAAACAGATTTCACGTCTCATTCATGTTAAAACATTAAAATTAACAATTTTTAGTGAATTTAAAACGAATAGTTAGTATGAAAAATAATTTTAAAATTTGAATGGTTTTTTAGAATTTTGGGATGCGCTCGGGTGCATTCGGGAGAACTCGTAAGTACTCAGAGACACTCGGAAGCGCCCGGAAGAACTAGTAAGCACTCGGAAGAGTTCAGGAGCACTCGGAGGCGCTTGGAAACGCTCGGAGGCGCATGAAAGAACTAGTAAGCACTCGGAGGAGATCGAAAGTCTCGGAAGCAATCGGATCAGGGCGGAGATCTCGTTCGGGACACTCGGAGACTTATCGATCGGATCGGAAAATCTCCTTTCTCCTCCGAGCGCAATAGCGCTCGGTCCCCCAGTTAATGTTTCTAATCAATAATAAAAATATATTTTAGGACTCAGCCTTCCTCATAAACGTCCAAAACAACCCCTGGGCATATTTCTTCGTCATTTGGGTACTTTCTTTGAACTCTCTCGGTTTATCATCAACAGTCTTTTTATACATCAAACTACGAAATGCTTTTGGTGAAACCAGTGATATAGTCACTAAGAAAACCCAAGAAATGCAAAAGAATTTGTTAAACATGCTCAATTTCTTGTCTTGGATATATTTTTTCTTCTTATTCCTACCTCTTTTTATGATTTTTCTGAGCATTTTAGATGTGATTCAAAGCTTATATATTGGTCTAGTGTCATTCAACTTGATACCATTCCACGCAATTTTGATCTACATTTTTATGATAGTAAATATGAGACCGTATAGGAATTTCTTGTTTAAAATGGTTAGGAGAGTATTCAGAATGATAGAAGCTGATACGACCAATAAAACCGATAAAAATGGAAAAGTTATAACAGGATTGGATAAAAAAACACAAGCTATGGAATCGAAAAAGATTAGAAAAGAAGCTTGGGGTTGAAGTATAGAATATGACATTTCCCACCAAGAAAATCAATATTTCTTAGTCGTGAAAATTTGATATATTTTGCAAATAAAAACTTTCAAACTATTTATTTTGAATTAATTTTCAAGATAATTATACTTCCCATTGTACAAAAAAATTGATGCACCATAAAGCAGCTGATAGAGAATCCGGCCATACGTGGGCAAGGATAGGCAACACACGCCCCCTTTGTATGAAGCCTGAATTAATGAGAAACACATAAGGTACCCTTATGATCTGGATCACTTCTTATTTTTACCCTTATTTTTTAAAATTGTATAAATTTTTGGTTCTTCCCTACAATGTTAGTTCTTCCCTTTAGGGAGTGCAAAATTTTTATCTGAGGAAAACTCTTATTTCGCACCCCAGCTATCAAAATGAGTTTGATGATATAAAAATGATCGATTAACGTAAAATAAACCTAATATTAGATGAAAACTAGAAATATTAACCTGAAAAAGTGAGAAAAAACATTTTAGCCAGAAAAAATATTACTAAATTCTTTCCTCGAAAAATTTGAGAAAAAACATAAGGGGATCNAAAAGCGAGAAAAAACATTTTAGCCAGAAAAAATATTACTAAATTCTTTCCTCGAAAAATTTGAGAAAAAACATAAGGGGATCAATGCAATTTTTCGATTTTTTCAACAAAAAATTTAAACAAAACTGGTTGATCACTTTTTTAATCTCTGTTTAAAAATTCTTAATATTTTTGGCGGGAAGGAGCACAATAGAATCCATTTTTCTTCCCCATCACAAACTCTGTGTTCCCTTCCCACTAAAACAAAGAACAACTTGGTCATTCTAATCACAGAAATTTAGTGAAGTTTGTGTTTTGTCAGTTGAGCTGCCCTAAGTACAAACTATGGATGATTTTCAATCATATGTTTATGATTTTATGAAGTATAAATAGGATAAATTTTGCAGTGCAAAATATTTTCAAATCTTGTTTTGAATAAATATTTTTTATTAGATAGCGCCTAAAGTTCCAGCTATTAAAACACGATTTCTGTAATAATCGACCATTGGAGTGCACAATTTTCAAAAAGTTCTCAGAATTGATTTCTTGTATTAAAATCATAAATTATAGACCATTTCATGACTTTTTGTGAAAAAAATCACTAGATCTATGTATTGGGTTTGGCTGTACAGCAATTTTTTCTAGGACGCACATGGATGTCAACAAGGTGTCATTAAAACGGCCATATCTCGGGTTCTATAAGTCCTATCAGAAAAAGTAGCCACAATTTGGATAGCTCAGATTCTGAGTTACAATTGTGTAGAAAATACCAAAAATTATTTCTTGATCAGAAAAAAAGTTATAGAGCAAATCGCCAAAAAAAGGGGTACTTTTTAGCCTTTGAAGATAACTTTTTTGCCTCTATTTTTTTACAGGAAGAAGCTAGCTGCTCTCTCTCCTCAGCTTTTAGTAGCTCTATATTAGAGCTTTAAGACGCGATATCTCGAAAATTCGAACAAGGGTAGGAGTATACCAAAAAGTGTCGCCAAAAACTTGAAGCTAAAAATTGAAAATTCTTAAAATTAGCGAAATTTGCNTATCTCGAAAATTCGAACAAGGGTAGGAGTATACCAAAAAGTGTCGCCAAAAACTTGAAGCTAAAAATTGAAAATTCTTAAAATTAGAGAAATTTGCCATAATTTATATATATTCGGAAAATTCATGAAAAATGGAGCATTTTTTGTTTTTACAGTAAATTCTGAACCGTTATAGTTATCGAGATAATCACGTTTGAAGTTTTCGATTTTTTAGTTGCGATTTGGGATTTCAAATTCCCGCCAAAATTGAAAATCAGGGTTAGTTAGAATCGTTTTTCGAATTGAGGTGCGCCTTTTCATTTGTGAAGTCCTGAATAAAGAAACGCATGTCGAGGCCCTCAGGGCCCTTTTTGTTTTTGAATCTCTAACGTTCAAATCGCCGGGATATGCTCAGACACCCTGTATATATACAAGTGGAGGGTATAGGGCTCCTAATCAATTTTGGCAAAATTTTAGATTTTTGGAAATTCTTTGATATTCCTGAAAAAATCTTGCTCCTTCAAACTTGAAAAAAAGGAGTCGTATCCCCTCCAAAGATGAAACCTATCACGGCCTTGGATCATGGTAATCGATCTTTATGCGTCTCTTCGAGGAGCTCCAGGTGGATACACTACTCGCTCGGTCCCCCAGTTTATGTTTCTAATCATGTTCTGGATCACTTCTTATTTTTACCCCCACCGACTTCTTAAATAGAAGGAATTTTTTTGGAAAATTCGAAGGGGGGCACTATGTAGAGGTTTGACGTAGATTCACCTCTTCTAGCGCCTCGGCTAGCGATTCGTCTAGCGCCTCTTCTAGCGCTTCAACTAGCGCCTCTTCTAGCGCCTCTGCTAGCGCCTCTTCTAACGCATCGACTAGCGCCTCTGCTAGCGCCTCTTCTATCGCCTGGGCTAGCGCCTCTTCTAGCGCTTGGGCTAGCGCCTCTGCTAGCGTCTCTTCTAGCTCCTCTAGAAGAAGCGCTAGAAGAGGAACTAGCAGAGGCGCTAGCCCAAGCGCTAGAAGAGGCGCTAGTCGATGCATTAGAAGAGGCGCTAGCAGAGGCACTAGAAGAGGTAAATCTACAGTCAAACCTCTACATAGTGCACCCCTTTGGGAGGGTGGCATGTTTTTTGTTAATTTTTGAAAATGCGGTTGATTTTAATGCAAATGATGTAAAAATACATGTTTTTTGGAATCTACACAACAAAATAGTAGAGAAAATGTGGTTAACCCATCAAAATAGCCTTAAAAATGGCTAAAATACAAAAAAGCTAAAAAATGACCAAAAAATTTTTTGACGAATTTCTAAAAAACTCGTTCAGATTTGGAGTTTCCATGGCCAATTCTTCGAGAAAATGTGGTTAACTCATCGAAAATGTCAACAAAATGATCGAGATCACAAAAAATAGAGATTTTCTATGTAAAATGGAAAATCTCTTCCACTTTCCATGCAAAATTTGAAGTTTATAATAATCGATTAATTGATACTATAAAAATTCTTAATATTTTTGACGGGAAGGGAACACAATAGAATCTCACAAAACCTGTATTCCCTTCTCGCCAAAAGAAAGAAGAACTTGATCATACTCATCACAGAAGGTGTAGTGAAGATTGTGCTTTGTCAGTTGAGCTGCCCTAAGTATAAACTATTGGATGATTTTCGAACATATGTTGATGATTTATGAAGTATAAATAAGATAAATTTTGAAGTGCAAAATACATTCAAATCTTTTTTTGAATAAAATATTTTTTTAGATGGCGCCTAAAATTCCTGTTTTTTTAAGATTTTCTGCGTGGAGGGAGGTCCAGATCTGGACCCCTTTCTTGTATGATTATAGTAATTTTTTATGACCCAAAGTTTTGAGATTCATAGTCAATTGGCTATGAATATGTAGGATTATCACTGCGGAGGTGGCTGTGGATCCCCACCCCCTAAGTGATAGGGAAGAACCACATTGTTGCATTTAACTAAAGTGTTACACCTTTTTTCCAGGAAACACACTATATTTATAAAATTTTAGAAATTTAATTTTAAAAAATGCCTCTCCATCGCATCTGGTACTCTCCTGGAGCCATTTCCGAACAAGACAAAGAAAGCTTAGCAGCACATATTACTAAACTCTATACTAGTTTCGGCATTCCTTCTTTCTTTGTTTACGTATTATACTTGCCTGTAGAAGAAAAAAATTTTTTTGTCGGCGGAAAGAAAAATAGAAAATTTGTCCGTATCATAGTACAGCATATTGCTCGTCAGTTCGAAAGCAATAAACGAGCGGATCAATTTCTTGAAAAATATGAGTCAATTTTGGCTCCATTTATCAAAGAGCGTGGACTTGATTGGGAAGTAAGTATAGGATTTCCAGCTTTCCCCTCTCTTAGGGTACAATCTCTTCTCAACAACCCACTTTATTCACCAAACTCATTTTGATAGTTGAGGTGCAAAATGCACCCTCATTTAAAATTTTGCACCCTGAGGCAAAAAAGTGTCCTCATCGAAAAACGATATGGACATTATCGCTGAATTATTTAATTTCATGATTAATTCAAATTTTATAAATTTAGGTAAGCGTTGAGCAAACCGATAGAAACCTGTGGCGCGAAAATGGAATGGAGGCTCCTTTGTTCAACACAATTGCATGGAAGGAATGGGTCCGTCTCGATAAAGCTGTGCCATATGATGAAAAAGATAATGTAATAGTTGATTGATCCAATTATTATCTTTATGCTTAAAAATATTTTCGAACCTCTTATAATTCATGGGTATTTAGAAAAGTTTATTCATAAAAGTTTATATTTATACAAGTCTAACATTTATACAGTTATAAAATTTATAAAAGTGACAATTTTGACTCACTATCAGAGGCGTAGCTAGGTTTTGATTTCGAGAGGGTCCTTTTTCATAATGGTACCCCCTTATGTTTTTTCGAAAATTTTCCAAATTTTAGGGAAAAGACATAGGGGGACCAAGAAAATTTTGGAGCTAGTATCGAATGTATACCCACAAGAGCAAAAATAAAGATCAACATGCAAAAAACATCTTTCAACCGTTTTTTCTCACTTTTTCACCAATTTTATCCATTATTTCACCTTTTTATACAAGGTATGGCAAAAAAAAATCAAACATTTTCGAATTTTTATGAAAAAACCGTCGATTCTTAGATTTTTCTAGACGGGGAATCGATTGCGCGTACTCCCGAATCTTGAAAATGCTTCCCTGCCCCTGATTCAGGGAAATGAGTGTTTTGTATTAAAGCGAAAATATTAAAATTTTGGATTTTTCTTCTAACACTAGAACGATGATTTTAGAAGAAAAATTCAAAATTTTCATAATTTCGCTTTAATACAAAACACTCATTTTCTTGAATCAGGGTCAGGGAAGCATTTTCAAGATTCGGGAGTACGCGCAATCGATTCCCCATCTAGAAAAATCTAAGAATCGACGGTTTTCTCTTCAAAATACGAAAATGTTTGATTTTCGCTTCAATACACCCACCCCATTCTCGGAATCAGGGTCAAGGAAGCGTTTCCATGCTTCGGGAGTGCGCACAATCGATTCCCCGCCTAGAAAAACCTAAGAATCGACGGTTTTCTCATAAGAATTCGAAAATGTTTGATTCTCGCTTCAATACACCCATCCCCTGAATCAGGGTCAGGGAAGCATTTTCAAGATTCGGGAATGCGCGGAATCGATTTCTCGCATAAAATTACCCCCATAAAGGTAGGTACCGTCACGCAATTTCAGATCTCGATAGTTTTATAGGAAAACCACCCCAAATACGTTTTAAAATCGAAATCTGTGCTATTAAAAACCCTATAGTGAAAAAAAACCGCATCGAAAACGGATTTTCCTATCAGAAAATAGCCTTGGAAAAAAGGACTAAATGTCCGGTAATTTTTAAAGAAAAATGTCCAAAAAGCGTCCTTTCGTTTTCTAACTCAAAAAAGTCATGAAAAAATGGATCAAAACGGCCTGATTGGACATGCCTATAGGTAATTTTATGCGGGGAATCGATTGCGCGCACTCCCGAGTCGTGAAAATGCTTCTTTGACCCTGATTCAGGGAATGAATCGGTGTATTGAAGCGAAAATCAAACATTTTCGGATTTTTATCAGAAAACCGTCGATTTTTAGGTTTTTCTAGGCGGGGAATCGATTGCGCGCACTCCCGAGTCGGGAAAATGCTTCCTTGACTCTGATTCAGGGAAGGAATCGGTGTATTGAAGCGAAAATAAAACATTTTCATACGTGTACCCGGGGAACCCAATTGGACTCATAACTCAAGGGGTTTTCCCATGGGAAGTGGTCTCAAGGGGGGAAAAATCGCTCTATCTCCCCCAAATCAGCGCGAAAACGCCTTTTTACTTTATATTAGGGGTTTTCCCGTACGGCGAAGCGATTCCCGATGGATTTGAGTGATAAAAAATTTTCCTTGACCCCCTAAACCCCATAAAATACGAAAAATCTCTATTTTTTGCAAAAATAAACCAAGGGACGATAGAAGGACGATACTTTTTTCTACCATTTATGCACTATTTTTTAGAGCAACCTTTGCTCTATAAAATGTAGTATGTGGAAGAATGTGGAAGTTAGAAATAAAAAAATTATAACATTTTTTCTAATATGCATCAATTTGAGCGTATTTCAAAAAATTCAATTTTTTCGAAAATCAAAATTTTTTATCCAAAAATTTTTTTATATAAAGATTCAATATCAAATTCCTATAAATATAAGCAAAAAACTGCATTCAAAAACCTTTAAACATCGAAGAAATAGTCATTTTTTCAAAAAATGTTAATTTTTGACCCTTCATGAAGAATGGGTCCAAAAACCATAAAATACGAGCTTTCAGACAAAAATTTTTACGTATTTTGATTCTCCATAGCCGATTCTATATTCCTATATAAAAAGTCCAAAAATGAGGTCCGGACGCTTTTTTTCTTAGAAATGCCGGACGCTCCTTTCTATAGAGCGTGACGGTACCTACCTAAATACTTAGAAATTTTACCACATTCTCACTCACTCATGTTCCTTCTACATATTACCCAATCAACTACAAAACAACGCTAAAAAATGACCATGGGGTACCTCTCAATGGTCAAAATTCTCTATTGTTTTTATTTAATTTAGGAGGGAATTAAGAGTAATTTCTAGAAAATTTAGTCATTTTTGTGAAAAATAATAATTTTTTATTTTAATTTTCAAAAATTTTGGTCAAAAATATTAAGGAAACTATTAGGAAAAAGAGAGATTTCTCGATTTTGAGAGGTCCCCCCTAATTTTTTAGCTCTTTTGAGTGAGTCGGTTGGGTCCGACTGTCCCCATTCCTTGTCCATGTATGCCCTTGATTCGCCATTGCAAACCGGCATCGGAGCAGCCGGTTTGGCTCCATTAAAAATTCATAATGGTTCCCCATTATGATTTTCCACAAAAAATTTCCATTTTTCACCAAAAAGGCCATTTTACATCAAAATTGACCAAATTTATTGTGCAATTTTTTTACACTTGAACAAATCACTTTTCCCT
>OZJO01024314.1:0-19591 GCA_900406225.1 Acrobeloides nanus | reverse complement strand
CAAAGACAAGCACACTGCCACTGCACTATCATTGTGTAATTTCTTTTATAGATCAAATTTTCGAAACTGTCATAGAAACTAACAAGCCTCAAACACATGATAATCTAGATGAACATAGCCTTGATAACAAAGTACTCGATATAATTAATAATTGTCAACATTTTGTAAGTGTATGTATAAGGGCCGCCACTAATTCGTTCGGAAATTTTTGACTTCACTAATTTATCACTAATAACATCACTAATGCCTATTAGTGCCTATTAGTGATGTTCGGACACATCACTAATAGGCGTTCGGACGTGTTCTGAAACGTTCGGACGCGTTCGGACACCTATTAGTGATGTTTCCGAACGTTTCTGAACGTTTCCGAACGCGTCCGAACGTTTCTGAATGCGTCCGAACGCCTATTAGTGATGTTTCCGAACGCGTCCGAACGCAATTAGTGAAGTTATTAGTGAACTAAAGTCCATTCGGGAGCCGTCCGAACGTATTAGTGGCGGCCCTAACTCTTTATTGGTGAGATGTAAAAAAGTGTCGACTATGTATAGCAGTGGATAGAGAAAGGACCGGCCGATCTGGCAAGTTAAAGGACCAGTATACGCAAATAGATTTCTTTAAAAGTAGCCTATCTTGTAGAGCAGATATTTCTGGGAAACTTTGGTCAATAAAATTATGTGTTGTGATCTAAACTGAAGGTTTGTATGTAGTTAAACTGCCCCAAGTATTCATGTCAATACATAACAAAATTCAAATTTTTTGGAGGAAAATTCCATTTTTGCATCGATTTTTNGTATGTAGTTAAACTGCCCCAAGTATTCATGTCAATACATAACAAAATTCAAATTTTTTGGAGGAAAATTCCATTTTTGCATCGATTTTTAAACTTTCATAAAAAATTGAATCTCGTTGTGTATTGACACGAATACTTGGGGGAAGTTTAACTACAGGGTGTATCAAAAACCGGAATTTGGGCGATTTTTTCATGTTTTTTCGACCCGAAATTTTTTTCAAAAATGACCCTATTAGGGCTAATTTTATGCGGGGAATAGATTGCGCGCATTTCCGAAGCTTGAAAACGCTCCCCTGGTCCTGAATCAAGAAAAATTTATGTATTATAGCAAAAATTGGTTATCGCTTCAGTACACACACCCCGATTCACTGAATCAGAATCAGGGAAGCGTTTTCAAGCTTCAGGAATGCGGATAATCGATTCTCCGCATAAATTTACCCCCAGAAAGTCATTTTCAGGTAGAAAATCTTAACATTTTCGATTTTCGCTTCAATACACACACTCCGATTTTCTGATTCAGGATCAAGGAATGTTTTTCTAGCATTGGAAATGCGCGCAATTGATTCCCCACATAAAATTAGCGCTAATAAGCTAATATTAACGCTAATCATTTTTGAAAAAAATTTCTGGTCGAAACATGACAAAATCGCCCAAATTCCCTCAAAAAACATAACTTTATTAACCAAAGTTTTGCTCTACAAGATCTTTTTTATTCGATTCGGTTTCGAACATGACCCTCGAAAAATGAAACGCTGTTGTGTTACCAACTACACTATTAAGAAAGTTTTTGATCACCATTGCTTGGACTTTTTTTCCCACTTTTCTCGTATACAGGGTTGATATTTCTCCGGAATTTGCCAATTTAGAAACAAATTGGCTCCAAGCGGGATTCGAACCCGCGACTTTGTGGCTACGTAGCCTCAGCTTTGCCACTGCACTACCGAGGCAAGTTTGAGGGAGGGCAAATTTTAAAGTTAAGTAATTCCGGGGACAAGATTTCCCCAGAATTCCCCGGATAATCCGGATTTATCCAATTTCCCCCGAACCGGATAAATCCGGATAATTCTATTTCCCAACCCTGCTCGTATAGCAATTTTCAGACGCGTGATACAAATCTTGCCTTGGGTGCACTTAATATTATACCCCAATATAATGCTTCGGATACAGTTTCCATTGTTAAATTTTTTGTTTTGATAGAACGGTAGGCTTTATATAACTTTTACCGCCAAGGTTTAAAAATCAGGGTGATAGCACGGGTGAGGGACTTTTGCGCCCTCATATACGCGCAACGACACTTACTCACCCATTTTGCGCGCTCTATGCAGGCAAAAGTTGAAGTCTGTGCTCCCTAGGCATAATAGTTGAAAAAATTACCCCTCTGAATTATCCCCCACATTCTGTCAGAACTTGAATTGCCCAAAATCCACTAGAGCCGAGCCTTCCAAATTCCTTCCCTCCCCCCTATAGCATTCAGTTCTGACAAGATCACATTTCCAATCTATCTTTCTCTCTCTTTTTCTGTTAATAGGAAAAGCCTTGTACAAATTTTTTTAGTCTATGTGATTTGTATACAGACTATGAACATTCTCATTTTTCAAAAGAGTTTGAAAATAAATGCTCCGTGGATGTGACAAAAAGTATAGCAATTTTGGAGCCGAAAAGGATTTCTCATAGGTCTTTAGTAAGTCGTAGCAGCACATGAACAATATTCCCTCCCCCTCCTTGGTATGGAGCGGGAGAGGGTTTCATAGTATAGTTCAAACTATTGACAACAAACATCATTTTAGCTAGATTGGGAAGCAAAATTCTATGTCAAAAGTGAGCTGATCCGACGAGTTTGGTGTAGAAATACGACTGCCTATTTTGATTGGGCTAGCCATATTCCAGAAATCAAACAANATAATGTAGTTCAAACTATTGACAACAAACATCATTTTAGCTAGATTGGGAAGCAAAATTCTATGTCAAAAGTGAGCTGATCCGACGAGTTTGGTGTAGAAATACGACTGCCTATTTTGATTGGGCTAGCCATATTCCAGAAATCAAACAACTAGATTTAAAAGACAGGGTAAAATTTAGTTACCTCCTCAAAAACTGGGTTAAAATTTAGGAGCTTCTCTTAATACATCGTTGTAGTGTGGTAAATTGGATTATGCACGGATACAAATCCGCTTCTCAGACAATAAATGGGGTTGTTTTTAATGGCGGTAGCTATTTTCCAGCTGATAAAAAAGAATGGAAAAATATTGATAAAGAGTAAATTTTTTACTACATCTGAAAAGTGATGAAAAAATTTGTCCCCATTAAGTTTTTTTTCAAAATCTTGACGAGAAACACCCTATAAAATTTTTAGCCTATTATTATACGGAAATTTGATTATATGTATGATGGATGAATTTGTTGAGCCGGCTAGGAAAATGAAGTTAACTGAAGCGGAATATACACTGCTTAGAGTTATATGTTTATTAGCACCAGGTATATAGGTTATCTATAGGCCTTGCTCGATTCTATCTTGCCTATACTATAATTTACTAGCTATTTTTTTATATTCAGCTTTAGTCCTGCTCTGATCATGACCCTCAATAAGATGTGCCGTAAGGATGTAGCCGGATAAATATATCTGTGTTTATATGTTTTTGTACATTTAATCCGCAGGCTTTAGGGATAAAGGCTGAGCTATTGAGAATAGATTACGTGCGTGTCCGCTGTTATTTGAAACACCTTGATCAATAGCTGCCCATTCTGTTCCTTTCTCTTTATCCTCAGTTCTCAGGCTAAAGCTTGAGGACAAGGGATGCTCACTCGTAGTAATAAAGTATTAAGTCAGGGCTCGAAACACCTACAATAAAACCGCTACAATTTTCAGACTTTATATTGGTAGAGCTTGTGCTTGCGCCTGAAACTCTATCACTTTACTATGGGTATTTCATCTCGTTCCCCAAGGTTTCCGAGCGGCTCTGGAAAAATGTGTCGACCAAAGAGGTCGCAAAAATGCCATTTTTAGTCACTTAAAATACCTGAATACCAAAAAAATTCGCCAAAAAATCGGGTGCTTAAGTAGTCGGAGAGGGGTTGAATTTGAACCCCTTCCCCGCATTTAGAGGGCCAGACCCTCCTCCGCTTTTTTGGATACCTTTGTTGTCGATAGATATTTTTGGGCAATAACTAAAAAATGGCATTTTTAGGCAAAAATTTAAAAATGGCAATTTTGCGACCTTCTTTTGTTTGACGATTCTCCCCCCCCCCCACACACATTAGGAGGTAGGAATCTAGACCCCACGCCGCTCTTTTCAAAGATAATTCGACCCCCCTCCCACCGCCAAAATTTGGACAAAAAATTTAAAAAACAACATAACCTTTATGTAAAATTATCTCTCCGAAATGCAATTCTCGCTACGTGCCTGTAGAGCCTTATCAGTGTGCTAGACATCTCTATAGTGAGTGATTATCCTCTCTAACATTATTGCAAAACACGTTCAGCCCACTACAGCCATAAATTTTTAGTTCCTGGTCTAAGTGCGGCAGCTCAAAAAATTATAACAATGACAAGATCGAGATGTGTAGAAGTGTTGTCAGAACTTGTGAATAAGACATTTTCTCATATGAACGACTTGGAAAAATTGGACCGGATGAGTAAACTCATGTCATTGACAGTCTCTGCCGAGGTAAAATTAAATGAATAGCTCATTCAGAAAAATTTTAATGTCATCTGAAAATTCATGAAATTTGGAGCATTTTTTATAGAAAAACTGAATCTTTAAACTTAGCGACTAAAGGTTTCGAGATATTAAAAAATTTCTTTGCCATTATCACAAAAAAGCAAATTTCCACCATTGTCACCACTAATAAATTACATCGTGCTCAAAATTCGCATATTTATTTCCGGTGACAAGTTTTGTCACTTTTTATAACTTGAGATCACTCTTCGAAGTCGTTAGCGATACTGTAAAAACAAAAAATGCTCCACATTTCATGAATTTTTTTTCAGTAAATTCTGGATTTTAGAAAGCTGGTGAAATTGAAGACGATTTTATGAACTTTATGCAATTGTTTAATATCTCGCAAATCCGTGGAACTTTGCCGTTTGATATCCATATAAGGAAATATAATTCTGGCTTGAATTTTCACTAATTTTATTGCTTAAAATTTTCCAAAGCTTGAAAACGCTTCCCTGACCCCGATTCAGGATATTGTATTGAAGAGAATAAAAGAATTGTCAAAGTTTTGTGATTTATATTTTTACCCCCAAAAGTCACACTTAGAAGCTCGTCCGACATTTTTTTGGCTTTCTGGCTCTACTCATCAAGTGGAGTAGATTGACACCGGTTTTCCAAAATCCGAGAGGTGTAAACAATCGCCATATTAACCATGAATTTTTACGCAGAAAATTGTATTTGGATTAGTGATTTTTGAAGGTTTTCTACTCAAAAAATCATATTTTATCATTTTTAGACGCAGAAAATAGAAAAATTGACAAAATCCTCGCTACGCCACTTGTATCCCATTAAAGTAATGTTAATAATAATAAAATACGAAAAAATACATTAGGTATCCAGGGCAAACAACCCGACATACAAAATATGCAAATTTCAAAACAAAATTTTTATTTTATAACAAATTCTCAAAACTTAAAAATTCCATTAAACATAAACTAAAAGCAATAAACAAACTATACAACTACAACGATCAAAGAAACATATAAGACATTAACAGTTAAGTAGATTGTTTTTTCAAGACCTGCTTGTTGGTTTCGGCGATTTTCGATTCGGATTTCACATGGGCTGGACTATAACGATCACCGGTCATTGGAAGTGGCTAAAATGAGAGTATAGAGTGAAAAAATTGAGTTCTAATTTTTTGAATTTTTGAGTAAAAATAGGGTCACAATTTTTCTAGCATAAATTGGAGACAGAGCACCTTCGGCACTCGACCTCGTTCNAGTTCTAATTTTTTGAATTTTTGAGTAAAAATAGGGTCACAATTTTTCTAGCATAAATTGGAGACAGAGCACCTTCGGCACTCGACCTCGTTCTCGAGCGTTATTCCTGAGGGCGCTCCCGAGTAGTTCATCGCGTCCTTATACTGTCCTCTTGAAATTCGCATAAAACGAATTACATATCTGGACACACACATTACACGTTTTATATAAGAAGATAAAAATTCAGATAACCCTAATTTGTGAGGCACTACAGTTTTTTAAAATAAAAATGGCACCTGAAAGCGCAACATTTTCACATGTTTCTCCTCGTTTCTGGATTTTGCGTCCTGCTCGGTTTGAGTCTTCTGTTGGAAGCTCTTGCTACGGCGTCGGAAATTGAAGAATTTTGAACTCGATGTGGTCGGTTGAGCCTGATTTTTGGTCTCTGAACAAATGAATTATAAAAATTTTTGGAATCATTTTGGTCAGTTTTTTTTATCAATTCTAGGACCAAAAATCGATTTTGACAGATTTTTGGTCCAAAAATTGTTATTTACTCAATTTTCAAACTCAAAAATCCAACTTCCTTAGATTTTTGAGCCTAAAGTTTGATTTTCATACCATAAAGAGGCATCTTTTTCGGCTGACATTTTTCTTTTTCTTTCAAACCATCGCTAAGCTTGATCTCATGTTCAAAAACCTTCAAAGCCTCACGCGTCAAGGCACCAAAATTTTTCACACGTAGCGTGTTTTCTAAAAAATAGAGCCTCAAAACAAGATTCCCAATTTTTAGAGCTTCAAAAAAAATAATGTACTCAATTTTTAGGGCTCCAAAAATAGGATATACAAATTTTTAAACCACGAAAAATTTGGGTACTCAATTTTTATACTTGAAAAAAGCTGGTATACTCAATTTTTTAGGCGCAAAATAGAGCATAGAGGCTATCAAAAAATAGAGTACCCAAATTTTCAGGTCTCTAAAAAATTGGAGTACTCGAATTTTAGAACATAAAAATTATAGCACACAAAATATTGCACAAATTTTACCCTTATTAGCGTCTTGGTCAAATGGTGTGTCACACAATTGACAATTATCTAGACCCTTGGTCGGAGTTCCGGATTCTTTGATCGAGTGCTGATGTTTAGGTAATCCAAGATGAATCATCTCAGTCGATTCAGTTATATTCGTCGTGCTGGTATTTGTGGATAATGGAATTTTAGGAATTCCTTCATGTGAGATCTACAAGATAACTGTAAAAATTAGGTATCCTAATTTTTTAGGCAGTAAAACTTAGGCATCCTAAATTTAAGTCTTAAAAAATTTAGTGATATACTTTTGAGCCCAAAAAAGTCCTCATTTTTGGAGCCTAAAAAATTAGTCCGAATTTTTATGCACCTTAGAATTTCGTTCAATCACAGCCAAATGACCTTTTGCTTCTCCATATAATTGAGCATATTTATTACGATCATTCCGAAGACGAGCCGACGTTTCGCGTTCCTTTCTAAGAACCTCTTCTAGCTCGGCATGGAAGCGACGAGCTTCAGAATCGACTTCCGATTTATATTGGACCATCTCGGCACGGTATTCGCATTCCAAGTTGCGTTTTTCTTCTTTCTAAAAATAATTTTGAGTTTAAATGAGTTAAAAATCAATTCTTGAGTTCAAAAATGGGTTAAAAATTCTTGAGCCTAAAAAAATCGATTCTTAAGCCCAAAATTAAGAATAAAAAAATCAATTTATCAGGCAAATTTGAGTAAAAAATCAATTTTTAGCTCAAAATTGAGTCAAAAATCGATTTTCATGTACAAAATGGACTCTAAATTCAATCAAATATCAATTTTCCAACACAAAGTTGTCAAAAATCGATTTTGGGCCCAAAATTATATCAAAAATATCTGAGCCCAAAATTGAGTCAAAAATCGATTCTTGGGTCCAAAATTGATTCAATAATCGTTTTTGAATCAAAAATCGATTATTGGACCTAAATTGAGTCAAAAATTGATTTTTTTTCTCCATAAAAACTAGCACATACAATAATCTGCTCCAAATTTGGAACCATACTACGGCGCTGATTCAACTCCTTCAAATTCATGTCTCGTTCAGTTTTCAAAATAAATTCCAACTGCTTGATTTTTGCCTCACGTCGTTGAATTTCGTCCTCAAGCTGCAGCAATTTTAATTCAGCTTGTTTTTCACGCTGTTTCATGCTCTTCTTCAAGGTTTCTATTGTTCGGCGGAGTTCTGAAAAAAGCAAAGTAGCAACAAAAAATGAGCCCAAAATTTGAATAAATACCGCTTTCTGGTGTTGTCGCGGACATTTCTGGTGCTGTAATTTTGGCAGCTTTCAAAGCGGATAAATCGCCTTTTCGGAAACCGGATAAAATTTGTGCCTGTTCTTGAAATTTGTACTCCATATCACGAATAGCTTCAATTCGAGAAAGCTCGCGTTCAGATAGAGCCAAGAGTGTGTTGTTGAGCTCGGTTTCAAGCTTTAAAAATTCGTGTTAAAAATCCATAAAAACATTCTATTGTAGCATACAGAGGCGTAATAAAAAGGATCAGGGGTAAGTGCCACCTACCCCCAAGTAGTGGTTCCGGAAAAAAATTATGCCAAAAACATAAAGACCCCCTTGATTTTTTACAAATTTTCCCCTTTGATATCCCATGTTTTTTTTTCAAAAATTTGTTTATTGAATTCTTAAAGTTTTAGCCAAAAAATAGCGCCGCAGACGCAAATTTTTTTGTTCAAAATAGCCATTTTTATACTGAAAGTGCTAAGAAAATAAAAAATTTTGATGAAAAATGGTAAATTTTGGATATTTTTTATAAAAATCATAAGGAGAACAATTAGGGTTTTGAAAAAAAGAACCAAACAATTTTTTCGGTTCGGGCCATCACTGCCAAGCCCCTTCCCCCTCTGTTTACACTACTGTCCCCTTCTGGGCCAAAGGCCCTAAAAACAATATAATGGCCCCCCCCTTTAGGTTTTTGCCTGAAATTTTTAGTAATTTGTTAAAATTCATAATAGTCTCCCCATTAGATTTTTTTGTACTATTAAGGATTAGCGACCCCATTTAACGTGATTATTTTTCAAAAAATTTTTTAGCTTTTTTCTTTAGAAAAAACCTCTAAGGATAACTTTATGCGGAAAATCAATTGCGCGAATTGACAAAACATAAAAATGAGTTTTTTTCGGAAAATGAGCTTATCTACTTCATAAGCGTGTGACTCTTTAGGGCCACATTTTTAACAAGAATCAAATGCTTATGAAGTATATACGGCTCATTTTCCAAAAAAACTCGTTTTCATGTTTTGTCAATGCACGCAATCGATTTCCGCATAAAGTTACCCCTAGAAAGGTCATTTCCAAAGAAAAAAAGCAAATTAAATGTACGTCTGGGATTGTAGACTAACTCCAAAAAATGAAGTTGCTCTGTTCTACAAACATTACTATGCGAGGTGTGTATCGGTATGTTAGTATACATTTAAAGCTAACATATCTTCTTAGACCTCAAAATTTTTTGGCACAAAAATCGTGAAAAATAAATTTTATGCTAAAATAGTCTCAAGATTGATTTTTTAGCCAAAAATTTAGTCCTAAAAAGTCATAACAAAACAATTTTGAAGCTAATAAGGTTTGCTGAGATTTTTTAGTACGCTATATTTTTTCTCATACATTAGCCAAACAATTCGACTGCCTTTGAAACAATGTCTCCACCAGAGCCAAACGCTCTTCAACACTTTGTAATCGACCAATTTCTCGATCCTTGCGACGATTTTTTACAATTTCCAAATAAAGCAGCTGCTGAAGCTCTTGAGCATTCATAGCCTGAAAAATTATATAAAAATGCGTAAAAAATTTTTTCTGACCTTAGCATTTTCAACAGTAGCCCGATTCTCTTCATCTAAACCAACGACATAATTTTGAACTGCATCTGGAACACGACCATAAATAGCTTCAATNAAAAATTTTTTTCTGACCTTAGCATTTTCAACAGTAGCCCGATTCTCTTCATCTAAACCAACGACATAATTTTGAACTGCATCTGGAACACGACCATAAATAGCTTCAATATTAGTCATTTCAGCACGTATATCTTCAAAAATCTGGTGAATTTTTTCAGCAGTGCTTAAAAATACAATTTTTAGCTTAAAAGATAAAAACCTAATTAAACCCACAAAATATTTTTTGCCCAAAAATTCAACTTTTCCCAATTTTTTAATTTTCATTTTTGAATAAACTATGCACCCAGTGCCGTAATTATGGGGAGAGAGAACCTGGAAAACTTATCCCAAACCTGAAATTTTTTTATTTTCAGGAAAGAAATGTGAAAATTTTAAAGAAAAAGTCCAATACTCCTCCCCCAAACTTCATCCCCCCAAATTTGGACCCAAATTACGGCACTATTAAATTTTAGCCATCAGTTTTACAACAAAAACTCACTCAGCGATAAAAGGAATTAGACAATCTTCATTGTTCACTACAGGCAATGTCGATAAACAATCAGAACTATGACCACTGTCTTGGTTAAACATTTTTTAAGCATAAAAGTTCTGAAGAAAAAATCGCGTAATAAAATGTGTAACGTATAAAAATGCATGGAAATGATAAAAATTTAAAATTCACAACAAATCATTATACTAGGGGGAGAAAGTTTGGGGACTGGAATTATTGACCGGCCAAAGTTCGGGGAATTTCACAAATTTTATTTACTTGTTAACACATACACAATTCTGGACGAGAAAACACCTTTTCAGCGTTTTTGACAATGTCAGGATTTTTTGCCGCCTATGTCAGGACTTTTGTCCGCCTAGTCCAGGACTTTTGCCGCCCCCTGTATGTGTTAACAAGTAAATAAAATTTCCAAAATTCCCTGAACTTTTGCCAGTCAAAAATTTGGCAATAGGAACGAATGCACCGCACTCTTTTTTGAGGAACGAGCGCACAGTTTGTTTTTAAAATATTTCAAAATTGACGTGGCGAATTCCGATGATTTTGGTGTCATTTTAAAGCTGGCAATCGTAGCAATCCAACGACGTCAAGATCATGGCATCTTTTTATGGTTGCTGAGATATTTGATAAAATGTGAAAAATGTCGATTTTCGGACAAAAATTCTAAAAAATCGACATTTTTCACATTTTATCAAATATCTCAGCAACCATAAAGAGATATGCCATGATCTTGGCGTCGTTGGATTGCTATGATTGCCAGCTTTAAAATGACACCAAAATCATCGGAGTTCGCCACATCAATTTTGAATTATTTCAAAAACAGAAAACTGTGCGCTCGTTCCTCAAAAAGTGTGCGGAGGAACGTGCATTCGTTCCTATTGCCTGTTTTTTAGGTGCACAAAAATATCATCCAAAAATAATTCGTACACTTTATCTTCCTCAATAAATATGACAAAATGACAAATTCGAAGTGGCCGGCAAAACTCATTTGCAAACAAATGACCTTCTTTTTATCTAACGGTGAAAAATGTGATTCATTTCCATATTAAAAAATCCGTTTCATTTATGTTTCATGTGTTTGCCAAGTTGCTTATTTTTCCGGAAGAGTGGTAAATATTTATCCGAGCAATGAATATATACAGGGGAGCAAAAGTCTTCGCCAAGGAAAAATTGATTGTTATAGCGCTAGCTAGTTAGAGCTATAACANGGGAAACGTTTTCAGGGTCGGGTAATGTGCGCAATCGATTTCTCGCATAGAAAAACTCCTACAAGGTTATTTTGGTGGAAATTTTAAACAATCGCAAAATCCGGTTTTTTACGCTACCCTGTAAAGTTTATTATGTTTGGCATTATTTTTTAAAAATTTAAAAAAAGTTGCATGCTGATCTTTATGTAATTGATTTTTTCGGATTTATTTGAACTTGTACAACATCTCTCAGGAGTATTATGACTTATCACTTGTCCTTTTGCTTTTTTTTATACCTTCGGGTCCTTTTTTGATTCCGATAATTCCTCTATGTCGTATACAAAAATGATAAAATCTATCGATTTTCGAAAAATCTACACTTTTTTGGAAAAGGTATACTCTAAATTTATGAGCCATATAAAAACTAATTTGTATTTTTTTCGCTTGTATTTGATTTGAATACTGTTTTCGAGTTATAGTTCGTCTAAAAATTTTTGGAATCAAACAAGGTAGATATAATATTTCCCTTTTTGCCTCATATTAGGAAATATGAAACCAAGGTTAATTTTTCATATTTCTTTGTATGACATATAGTTTTAGATCATAGTGACCGTAATTTTAGTCTTCTGATGTGAAAAGGAAAAAGTCATGCTTCCAAAGAAGGTCGAAGCTATGCAGAAAAACTGGCGTTTTTATTATAAAAAAGCCTGGAAGNTAAATCGAGCAGTCTTCGATGTAAATTGCAATTGTCCTAGCGTGAAATGCACGGCTCCTAATGCCCAATGATGAATCTAGTGCACTCTATAATAGGATTTTTTGTCGCATCATGCCAGGACTTTTGCACTCTATGCCAGGACTTTTGCACCCCCTGTAATTGGAAGAATCGAAAAGATGCCAGGAAACCCCAGAAAAGTGCCGCTCCACGACACTGAATGCTTGAATTGTTTGTGGAAACGCACAGCTATGAAAAATGAGCAGTTGAGCATATTGATTTGTTGTAGTATAAATACTATGTATAAATTTTTGTGATAAATCTACTTGTTTCTAAATTTTTATTTTGTACTAGTAAAAAAAATTAACAGACAGAGATTTTTAATTAAATAAAATTTATTTACACCAATAATACTAGTTAGAGAAATACGTATAACACTAGTAGGAGGTGTCCACTAAAAAAAATATAATGAAAGAAACCGTTTATTATAGTGGTAGAATTCTGCTCAAAAATAGAAAGATAATATTAAAAAATATTTATGGCAAGTGAACAATGAGCACCCTAGGAAAAATATAAAATTATTAGGAGGTTTTTATTTTTTTTGTAATTTTGGACTAGTTTGAGCTTTTTACCATTTTTAAAAAACTCAAGTTCTTAACTCTAAAAGTCATCATCTGATAACAAAATAAAAATCCCCTTCAAATTCATTGTACACATTGCTGCGTAAAAAGATTGGGATGAAAATAAAACATTGAGCGATATAATCTATCAAAATGGCCAATAAAAAACCACATGGAAGTGCGATGGCAAGTAAACAAAATCTTTTAAAATGTGAAAAAATACGCCCCAATTTGTCAATTTTTGATAAATGAGGTGTAAAATTTTTGATTGATAGGCAAAAGTTTGCATTATCAAGGCGTAAAAATTACAAAATGGTAAAAAATGTCTTATACAAATACTTTTCTTGCTGGAGAACCTTGGGGGTAAGGTGGTGGCGGAGGCAATTGAACACCAAGGGTTTGCTGGGGTGGTTGCTGCTGCATAATCATTCCTTGATTTTGTGGGATTTGATTAAATAAACTAAAAAATTTTTTTAACCAAACAATTATTAAGCTAAAGTTTACCTCGGTCTAGATTCCATACTTAACTGGTGAGCTCGACTAATATTCGGTGGAGTTTGTAGATTATTCAGGGTATACTGCGCATAAGGCCCTGTGGCAGCCAAGTTGTGTTGGAAAATATACTCTCCTCTATTAGGACTACCAGTATTTGGCATAAATCCAGCCATCGGGGTATTTTGGTAATAAAATGGAGGAGATGGTGGGCTAGCACTGGCCATAGTTCGCATAGGTTGAGGTGGAGGTCCATAGCGATGGACAAAATCCATTGAATAGGCTTGAGGAAAATATTGAGGCACTTGTCGTTGTTGTTGCTAAAAATGGAAAATTTTTATGTCGATACCAATAATGCCGGCAACATTTTTGGTATTTGCATGAAAATACGGAAAAATATAGCTAATGATTTTGTGCCTAGTCGATTTTTTAATTATTGTCCTCTTGATTTTTGCCCGAGATTAACACCCTCTCCCGCTCCATGCTCTACTCTTCTCAAATTCCCCTCCTTCAGGCGCTATCTCTTCTCTCCACTACGCGCTACCCCTGGTTAAATTTACCTCCCCTTATAATCTTTAATGGCGCGCTTTTGGCGCGGCACTACCCACCCTCCCCCGCTTCATGTGCTACTTTTCTCAAATCCCCCTCCTTCAGATTTACCTTCTTCCCACCCAGGCGCTACCTCTGTAAAATTTTACTACCCCGTGCACGTGTACGCGCACCCTAATCTCTTCTCCATTCCTTTCTTTATTTAACCTGGCTTCTTTTCATAGCTATTTCCCGAAACTGCGCATAATGCAAAATTTCTGTATACACTACCTGCATATTAATCCAATTTTGCAACTGCGCATCATTCGGCAGTGTCCCATTTTCCTGAATCTCTTCTGGCGGCGTGTCATATTGTGGTGATTCATAATCCGTCGGTGGGATTACTGGCGCACCAACTGTTTCGTCCGATGAAGACGATGACGGAAAACCGTTCAGTAGCTCAGGCAAAAGTTGAGACATCATGGGATAGTTTGCAATATCCTCTTTCATCGACACTGGATCCAAACTGGCCCTTTTACCAATGTTATTCTTCTGCTGCGTAGGATTTACACTGACCATGGGGTTCATTCCATTTGGCGGGGTTGCTGGTTTTGGTAGAGGTTGTTGTTGAGCTTGCGCTTCGGCAAGGCGAACAATGGTTTCTTGATAGCTTGGTGGTTCTTTTTGTACCATGGAGACGTTTGATGGGATGGTAGTCGGTACTGCTGGTTGGATGTTTACCATAGGACGAGGTTGTTGTGGCATTGAGGCAGCGTAGGCTAGGGCATTGGCATTGCGGTAAGCAGTTGGTTGAGCTTGGGCTTCTTCATGGTATTTTGCATTCAGCTCGTTCGCCAATAAAGCCGTGTGTGATGGCATGCTCGTGACTCTGTTTATCTTCCCTCTGGCTGGGGATCGGCTAGCATACCGTCTTTTTGTCTTGGGATGTTGTTCCTGGGCTTTTGCCATTTCTTGTTGTCTCATCATTTCTTCTAGATACCGATGCATCTCTATTTGCTAAAATTTTGAAATTATAACTTCATCTATCACTATATAGTCTAAATTTCTCTTACCGTAGTCTGATCCAATCTCGGCTCCGACTTTGTCAAATGATGCGGAGGATACATATGCGGATACTGATGTGGTGGGAAATTCTGCCTATCTTGCAATTCTTGCTCCATCTTNGTAGTCTGATCCAATCTCGGCTCCGACTTTGTCAAATGATGCGGAGGATACATATGCGGATACTGATGTGGTGGGAAATTCTGCCTATCTTGCAATTCTTGCTCCATCTTCACCTTTCTTATCCACTCTTCTAGTTGATCATCCCCAGTATACGTCTGCCACCTTTGTTGTCTTCCATGCGCTCCCGGAGGGGGTTGTAACATCTGAGGGTTATAGAGCTGTGGATGAGGGTAGTAGGCATGTCGGAGGTTTTGCATCGATGCATCATAGTTAGGCGGTTGTTTGATGGCATTTATTGTCCGCAAGTCGTGTAGGGATCTTGAAGCTCCACCAGGGACCAACACGGAAGAATATGGACTTTCGGCTATGGATGGAAGTGTTGGATTTTCATCGAAGGTTTTTGAGGGTCCAAAATGGGCTCGTTTGAGAGCAGCAGCATTCTAAAATCAGGTTTTCGTTTTGATATTTGTGGATTGTACTCACTTGTGAAGTCGATGCTCCATATGATCCATTCATCGGAACCGGCATGACTGTATCATAAGGCTTCAAAATCGGTGGCGCTCTCGATGGTGTTGACACCACTGGTGGTTGGATTGGGCTAGGCCGGATGGTGCTCATGTCCTCGATGGTTGAAACTGGAGGGGTTCGTCGCGGTTCGGCTGGTTCGTATTCTGGCTCGGGTCCGACTTCACTGGTGCCCAAGCGTCCAAGTGGGACTTTTGGAGGAGATCTGGCATTTTCAAGCATCCTGGTGATTTCTGTTGTTGCTACGTTTAGTTCACCATTGTTAGGGCTAGGTTCTTGTTTGATGGTGGATTTTTTCCTAAATAAGTTAGGCTATGGTATATAGTGATATGGGGGTCGCCCTTTTTTGGGAAGACCAAATTTTCTTGTCATTTCTTACTTTGTATCAATTTTCGAAGGAATCTGAACTTGTCCGGAGATCGACTGCTTCGGAGTTGAGGTCTTACTCGTCATACTAGCTGGGATGGACACAGTTGAGGTAGCTTTAGATCCTGGGATTTGAACCGAATCTCTTCCTGTTCCAGTCGATGCTTTCTCCATATCTATAGGGGGTCGGTCAGAAATCATGCCAGATGTGGTTGAAAAATTTGAAGAATCGATAGAATTCTGCTCGAAATTTTTGATCGGGCATCTCAGACGACCCATGCCGTCCACCGAAATTTCGTTGCCCCATCCTGGCGGGAGAGCTAAAATTGAAATTTGGTTGTGATTAGAGAGGGGGTGTGAAATTTTTGAAGTCATGGCCCTAGGACCTCACTCTTGGTATCATGCCTCTGGGGTAAATATATTTTGCCATAATGTTAGAGGACAATCGCGCTTCAGCTAATAGATTATCTGTGCTTACCACACAGATGATCTATTAGCTGAAGCAATAAGTCTCGGTGGGTATCTTAACCCTCTCAGACCCTATTTTTTAACTCACTTCTTGTACTAGGTGGCCGCGTCATAGCAAAATGCAAATTTATCTGCAAAAGCTGTTGATGCACTTCCTTGCAAAAACTTAATAGGTATCTTGATTTTTCATCCGTTTGTGCATATAGAGAAATTTTTGAGCCGTCCAATCCTCCAATAGACAATCTCTTTTTGTCGAATGATAGCCTAGCCATACGATTCCATGCTAGGTTTCTTAAGGGTATTCTTTCTCCATCTTGACCCACGTCCCACATATCAATGCCTCTAAAAATGAAAAATTGATGGGAATAGCATTCAAGTTTTCGTGTCAATATGCAAATTTTGCCTGAAAATCAGGGTTTTTCAAAAGTGATCTTTATTATATGGTTATGGGTGTCGTTTCAAACAAATCGACTATGCTGAACACGATGGTGGTATTTATTTTTGATTTTGAAATTGGGGGGAGGTAATTTTGCATGGCAGTACAAAAATTTAAGCCTTACTTATCAGTAATTCCAATTAGAGCATTGTCTATAACGTCGGCTTTATGTCTTCTTAAGCCATATAAGTGGCAATTTAGAGCAAAAGGGCTCCTAAAAAGGAATTTTTACATACGTATACATATTTTTTGTCTTCGAGGGGAAATTTGGCACAATGAATATTTGAACAGCCTAAGAGAAAAACTGACAATAAAACATAATGGCTCGAAATTTCAAAGAGACGATTACCAAAAGTTGGAGAAATCGTACTCATAAAGGAAGAATGAGAACAGGGCTGGGGGAGGGTAAGCTGACAAGGAGGGGGTATAAGAAAAATATGTCACTTCTCATACCTCGATGCCTCTTGGCAAAAATGAACTTTTGCTTCATGTTGAGTCAGCCTATTATTATCACTGTTGAGCACTTTTGGCATATTTTTTCTTAAATAATCAAGACCCCGTTGATTGATAACCCATAGTGGAAAATACAATTCGGCTCGAAAATAATACGATGCCTCGTCGGTTTCTTCATTTTTATCGGCCTAAAAAATTTATATTTTTATGTATAGCTGTATCAGGGGGACGACATCCACCCCTCATATTTCTATGATATTCACTTACTTGCAAGGCCAACTCTGCAAGTTCCCAACATCGCTCTTCACTAACACTATTCGACCCGGACCAGTGATCGAGGAGGTTTTCTCGAAGTTGTTTGTAATAGTGATGTAGAGCTGAATTGCACCTTAAAATTTTTTTGATTTTTAAAATTAAAAAACAATTTCACATACTGTATCATATCGATGCGTTCGATGTAGACCCGTACCCGTAGATATAGCACCAATGCTGGACGGTGTTTGTCGACGCTAGTAGACTAAATATTGATTTTTTAATAAAAATTTAGATTTTCGAGGGTCACAGATTTTCTGATTTTTTTCCAATTTTTAAGGGTATCAACAATTTTTTATCTCATAATTTTTAATACTTTTTAAGCATTTTGAAGAAGAAATGGAAGAAGAATAAATGAAAGAAGACATGGAAGAAGTAGTAGAAGAAGAAATGGAAGAAGTAGAAGAAAAGGAAGTAGTAGAAGAGGGAGAATAAATGAAGAAGAAGAAAGGGATCATCCAGATATTACGTAATCAACTTTTTGGTAGTTTACCCCCTCCCCTCCTCCAACGTAATCATCAAAAATGCACTAACGTAATCAATTTTTATGAGGAGGGCCGACCCCCCCCCCCCCCCCCCCCACATGATTACGTAATATCAGGATAACCCCAAATGGAAGAAGTAGTAGAAGAAATGAAAGAAGTGGAAAAATTTACTCAAATTGTTAGGCAAGCCAGATGAAGAATTTTTTGAGCTGCTTACTGAAATCGATCTTCTGCATTCTATGTAAATATAATGTCGGTAAGTTTTTTTCTTGTGTAAATGTGAATTTTTAGGCCACATAGTTGATGCGCGGTGGATTTTTGACGGCATTGAACTGAATACGAACAAATGCTTCATGATTACAGTTCCCTATAGAACGGTCGAGACACTTTTGCCCATCATTCAAAAGCATCTTTTGCTTGGTACGACCATAATCTCGGACGGATGGACTGCATATCGACGAATCAGTGAACTTCCAGAAGGCTACACACACCATGTTGTAAAATATTCGGAGGTTTTTGTAGATCCAGAAACAGGTGCGACTTTTTTCTACATTTTCCTCGTTATTTTAATGATTTTTCTTTATGAGTAAAATTGGGAAAAATCACAGACATTTTCCGGTTGGGAATCGCAAAAATTTTCTCTCGTGATCCAATTGGAATGTGTCACAAATGTTTTTGTCGAATGAGAACGGAAGCTCAGAAAAAGAAACATCAAAAATTGCATTAATAGGAAAGATAAAATAGGAAACTTTGTTATTTTTGGGAATTTTTTAAACAAAAATTACAATTTTTGTTTTTTGACCCTAGTGATTTACCCACTAGGCTATAGATACAGTTTATAGGACCGGGTTCGATACCTTATAGGTCAATTTTTTTCAAAAATAGCTCAAAATTTTTGCATTTGTGTAATTTTTCATGCTGAACAAGATTTTGAAAGAATTCTTGGATTTTAAAAAGCTTAGAGTCGAGGGGGGAGGGAAAATTTCGTTAAAAAATAAATTTTTTCAAGGAAACTTCGGAGCTATTGTGGATCAGGGGGTCAACCCAGGGTCAAAAATCGAAAAAAAATTTTTCTAAATGACATATTTAGGGATAATTTTATGCGAAAAATCGATTGCGCGCATTCCCGAAGCGTGAAAATCTTTATTTGACCCTTAAAAATCAGCAAAAAATTCGAAAAATATTAAGTTTAAGGTTAATAAATATAAAAATATGGGTAAAAATACGTATTTTTCAATTGTTTAAGGGTCAAACCAAGGTTTTCACGCTTCGGGAATGCGCGCAATCGATTTTTCGCATAAAATTACTCCTAAATATGTCATTTTTAAAAAATTTTAGAAAATTTTTTTCGATTTTTGACCTTGGGGTGACCCCCTGATCTACAATAGCTCCGAACTTTCTTTTACAATGTTTCAAGGGTTCTATATGTCGTTTAGAAGTTTTCGACCATGCTGAATCTGAGATCCTTTGTTGAATTTACAATTGTTTGTGAAATTCATTTTTATGGAAGACTTCATTTGTATCTCTTTTTTCTTACATCTATTGTAAGTTCGTTCATCCCTCATAAAAATTCCTTTTGGCAATCATCCATGAAGACAACAAGAAGATTTTTATTTGTAATGAGAGAAGAAGAAGATGTTTGCGCATCCACAAATATGCG
>OZJO01024310.1:0-17918 GCA_900406225.1 Acrobeloides nanus | reverse complement strand
CCCCCCCCCCCCCCCCCCCTGGCTACGCCACTGTGTAATACATAGATTTCATTAATCGCCAACTTCAAACACGATTATCTCGGCAACGATAACGATTCAGAGGTACCGTAAAAATAAAAAATGCTCCATTTTTCATGAACTTTCCGAATATATAATTTTTCATAGTGTTTTTTTCCGAGTAGACTGGTCCTTTAAGAAAAGAAAAAGTCTTATGATCGCCGGCGGGGATTGAACCAGCGCTATAATATAAAAAATACTATATATGAAAAAATAATAACAGGAAACTGAATAGGCATAATTTTATGCAAAATTTTTTTAATGAAAATCAGAAAAATTTAATTTGGGCCGGGATTAGAACCCGTGACCTTCAAAGTGCAATCCTAGAGTCTTAACCATTTGGTCATGAAGGTTTGTGATATGTTAGATTTTTATGCAATTTTCGGGACCCGTGGCTCACATAGGGCAAAATTTCAATTTTTCTAGGAACGGTGGGGGGCTCCTTGTTCTCCACCGAGTATTGATCTCTTCCTTTTTTGCTCATTGTAAGCTAAAATGCAATAAATTATTTATATTTTTGAATAAAATTTTTATTGAAAATTATGTATAGGGTGAGGAAAAACGCACTTTTTGTGATTTTTTAATTTAGGATCTAAAATTTTTTCTTCTAAAAATTTATGCGGCGAATCGATTGCACGCATTCCCGAAGCGCAAAAAACGCTTTGATGCCCCTGATTCAGGGAAAAATTGTGAAAAAAGACCATTTTCGCTTCACAAACCTAATTTTTTCCCCTGAATCAAGGTCAAGAAAGCATTTCACTCTTCGGAAATGCGCACAATCGAATCCCCGCATAAAATTACCCCTAGAGAGGTCATTTTAGAAACAAAATTTCGGGTCTCCAATTCATATGAAAAATCACAAAAAGTGCACTTTTTTGTTCATCCTGTAATTAGAAACTCATGAGAATGAGCACAAGTTTTTAAAATATTCTTTAAAGGAGGGGCGAAATTCATAGCAGGATCTGCGGACGTCAATTTTTGACAAAAATCAATTTTTTAACCCTAAATGAATTTTCCGGAAAAGTGGTGCATACCTAGGTCATCTCATTCAAAAAAAATCGCCGACAGATCAGAAAAAGCGAATTGTAGGATTGTAGAGCTCATTTTGCTGAGCAACTTTAATTAAGGCAGTTTAAAAACTTATCGCTCATTTTTGAGTTATTAGCCTGACAAGATAGCCCTAACCCTTCGAAAAAACATACGGAGGGACCCTTATCTCCGAAAAAAATTTTTTTCTCAAAATTCTTGCAGGAAAGACCCCTATAGGGGTAATTTCTAGGCGAAAAATCGATTGCGCGCATTTCCAAAACATGAAAAATTAAGTTTGACTCTGAAAATCGGAAAAAGCTTTTCGCGTTGAAATTCAGTTTTACCCTGATTTTCAGGGTCAAACTTAATTTTTCATGCTTTGAAAATGCGCGTAATCGATTTTTTGCCTAGAAATTACCCCTATAGGGGTCTTTCCTGCAAAAATTTTGAGAAAAAATTTTTTTCGGAGATAAGGGTCCCTCCGTATGTTTTTTCGAAGGGTTAGGGCTATCTTGTCAGGCTAATAACTTAATTAAAGTTGCTCAGAAAAATGAGCTCTACAATCCTACAATTCGCTTTTTCTGATCTGTCCGCACTTGTATTTTGACCTGGTGTGTGATGTCCTACAAAGTTGTTCTTCGTAAAGTTCTGAACAACTTTGTAGAACATAACTTTTTCTGAAAAATTCATTTAGATGGTTAAAAAATTGATTTTTGTCAAAAATTGACATCCGGAGATCCTGCTATGAATTTCACCCCTCCTTTGAGAAAATTCTCGAAATAAAAATGACCAAATGTTAGGGAAAATGAAAAATTTATTCGAAAAATAGATCAATTTTACATTATTAGTACACATAAAATCTTATCCTCATTTTTAAAAATTAAATTTCCTATCCAGGCGTACAAGTTGGAAATAGAGGAGCACTTAGAACACTATTTATAGTCCAATCGAAGTAAGCCCCAGTTGCTGGAACATTGTTAGTCGATTGAAAACGGATAGTAACCCATGTTGGGCTTTCTCTATTTACAGCCCAATACAGTGATTGTTGAAGAGTACATGGATCTGCTGTTGGGTCGATACTAAAGGTTATAAGTATTAACATGGGAATACTCCAAATTTCTGGCCTATTCTGTTATTTTAAACTATTCTGATTAACCAAGACAATTTTGTCGAGTTTTAAAAAATTTTAAAAATCATCTTAACTCACCTATTTTTGTTGGAAAACACCTATTTTTAACATGAAAACGCTCAGAAATTTTAAAATTTTTTAAAACTCGACAAAATTGTCTTGATCCCTCCCCCCAGTGACGTACGCAGAGGGGGCGGGCCCCCATAACGAAAAAAATTAAAAATTTTTCCTAATGGTTCCCCCTTATGTTTTCCCCAAATTTTTTCAAAAAAATCTAATCTCTAATTATAATTCTTCACCAAAAATGACCAAATTTTTACTAAAAATTTTAATTTTTTTACTAAAAATCGTCAGTTTTCGTCAAAAATTTTCATTTTCTGAGCGTTTTCAGCTTAAAAACAAGCATTTCTCAAAAAATTTTTTCGCGCTGATTTTTGCTTTATCTCAAGTTTTTTTCAACAAAAAAAATTTGTTGAAAAAACTTTGTTCAGGGCCGTAGCAAGGAATTTAGCAAACTATCGCAAATTCTTAGGAAAAAAATTTAAAACCTATCGCAAATGTTTCAAAAACTATCGCAAAATTGTTTTGTTTTTAACTCTTTTTTAAAAATTTTTTATTAACGTTTAAAAAAATTTTAACAACAAAAATTATTTTCCGAAATTAGGATTTTTGCTAAAGTAGTCTTTTGTAATGACATCAACCGTAGTCTCGCCTTAAGGTAAGACTGTGGGAGGTTTTAATAGAAAATCAACCACGTAATTTTGCGATATATCGCAACCCTTTTGCGATATATCGCAAGGCAAAACCTATCGCAATGCGATAGGTTGCGATATGCTGGCTACGGCCCTGACTTTGTTAAAGCAAGCCAAACACGCAAAAAAATTTGCGATTCGTAAAATTAAAAAATTTCCAAAATCGCCATTTTTCACCAAAAATTTTCATTTTCTGAACATTTCAGCTTAAAAACAAGCACTTCTCAAAAAAATTTTCGCCAAAAATCGAAATAGTCTGAGCATTTTTATCTTAAAAATTGTTTTTCTATAAAAAAAATTTTCGCGCCTGTCGGTTCGAAAAAAACATAGGAGGGGGGGGGGAGAGACCAAGATGATTTATTAAATTTTTTTGAAAAACTCGAAAAAAATCACCTTGGTCCCCCCTTATGTTTTTGCCCAAAATTTTGGAAAATTTTCGAAAAAAAACATAAGGGGGGGACCAAGGTAAAATTTGGAAAATTTTTCGAGACCGCACCCCCCACTCTGGGGGGTCTGGCTACGCCACTGGTATTACAACGAAAACATGAACGCAAAATTCGTCCCTGAATCAATAAAAGTTGTGTATTAACGCGAAAATTCAAAATTATTTTGGCAGTTTTTGCATGTCATTTCACAATACAGAGTGTATTAAAAAAACCGGAATCTGGGCGATTTTTTCATGTTTTTTCAAAAATGACCCTATTAATTTTATGAATCGATTGTACGCATTTTCAACGCTTGAAAACCTTTCCCTGAATCAGGAAATCGGAGTGTGTATTGAAGCGAAAATCGATTTTGCCCTATACTAACTCCAACATATGTGAAATATCTCTTTTTCCTGTAAGAAAAAGAGATATCCCACAAGAACCAAAAGTTCAAAGATCTATTGATACACAGCCAGTTATAGATTATAATAATTTGTGAAGAGTCTATTTTTATTTTTTTTTGTATATAATTTATTTATTAAATGTTTAAATAAATTGATAAAACTGATAAAAATGTTTTTTTCGCTTTCCCATGTGGATTAAAAAAAACTTTCCTTTGAAAGCAGCTTAAATTTCAAAAGAAGATCATTTTGGTACATAAGCACTAAATCAGGAATGTGAATAAGAAATATTAAGGCGTATCAAAATATCCAAATAAAATAGTTTAAATGTCAAATTTGTCAAAAGATATAAAACTGTATAAAAATATTGAGTGTTCTTAGTTTTTGAGTCACACGAGATGTCTATTTGCTTTGTAATATGTGTTTGGATTGTTGGAATTGTACAGGCTCAAGGTAGGGTTTTATTACTATGTGTGGAAAAATACTTTTTGAGTTTAGATCCATGTCGAGTTAACGTCATCTTTAGTCTCGAAGCCTCAACATATGTAAGCAGTGAAGGCGATTCTATTGTCTATAGAGTAAGAATTATCTCATCTTTTTCCTAGAAAAAATCTCACGGATTTAAAGAATCACTCCACTCAGCGTCGTAATTATGGGGGGGGGGGTTCGAATTCTTTCGGTTTCGAATTCTCCATGTCGAAAAAACCCCAAGTACAAAAAATTAGTTGATTTGGAGAACTTTTAAGAAAAGGTAAAAACTTAGGGTTGGGGATTGAACCAGCTCCATACATATCAAATCGATTATATATGAAAAATAATAACATTAAAATGATCTACGACCAAAAATAGGCACATGCAAAAAATTTTCATGTAAATCTGAAAAGCTTCAATTTCTGACCGGAATTCGAACTCGCGATCTTAAAGTGCAGTTCTAGAGTCCTAACCATTTGGCCATGATGGTTTGTTCCTGCGGAATTTTTTTTTGTCATTTTGCAAACCTGTGCCCCCAAATCCAAAAATTCCCCCTCCCAAATCTGGACCAAAATTACGAAGCTTATCCCACTCTTAAGTTGCCATTTTTTATTGATATTCTGAAAGTCTGGTGGTTCCAATTTTTGGCAGACTCGAATGAAACGAAGAGGATGAAACGATACGAATGAAACGATCAAATGAAACGATACGAATGAAGCGACATAACGAAACCAATAAAAAATTTTCAAAAATATTCCGATGGGAAAATTTTTTTTATTGGTTTTGTTTCATTATGTCGTTTCATTCGATCGTTTCATTCGTATCGTTTTAAACCTTTTTTTCATTCGAGTCTCTGCCCAATTTTTTCCGATTTCCCGACCTTCAAAAAACTTTGTTTAGCAAATTAGTCAAGTACAAAACGCTTATCAAAACTGGACGATCTCACCTAATTCTGTTCGAGCCACACTTCCGAAACCGATTGGTTGCAATCAAGGCGGAAATTGGACTCTTCAAAATGATACAAATTCTTTAAACAATGTTGTATCAAGTGTTAAAAGATTTCTGTATACATGTTTCCAGCAAAATAGCCTCAGCGAGTAAATGTTTATGTTCATTTGTAAGAAATTATTTTTTTAGTTATATAACTTCTCTAAATAATCAAATACTTCAATCACAAAAAGTAGACCCAGCAAATTATGTTTTTATCATTTTTACAGCCACTACGTAAGCTTTTCTAATACAATCATAGGTGCAAAGCCCAGGGGCAGCGTCAAAAAACTCATACTTCACAAAGAAATTTTAGCGATGTAAATGATGTTCAACAAGCGATTAATTTACGAACACAATTTTTTGACCCAAAAGGATATGGCTTGATTGTGGTGACAGTGGGGCCGCAAACTGGTAAGGGTTTTTGATAATCCTTTTAAAGGACCAGTCAGTTGGAAAAAAAAGTTACCATTTTTGTTGATATTCGGAAAGTTCATGAAAAAATGTTCATTTTATGAAAATTTAAAAAATCGATTAAAAATTCAAAAAAGTTTGTGTATTACAACGAAAACATGTATACAGATTCAAAATTTCAAACGTAATTTTCTCGAAAATTACAACGATTCAGAAGATGCCGTAAAAACAAAAAATGCTCCATTTTTCATGAACTTTCCGAATATCAACAAAAATGGCAACTTTTTTCCCACTTGACTGGTCCTTTAAAGCAGAATTTTAATTTTTTTTTTAGCCGCCAATTTGGCTCAACTTGCTACTTATGGAGTCTATGATTCGGAAGACCCAAGTTTTACTCAAGATATATCTTCGGCTGTTTGTAATGGCAATAGTAAGCAATACTATTTGTGGCACATATGAATAATGATGTCTAGATTTCGAAAATTTTTGCGAGAGCTGTGCTAAAAAGTTTTTGCCTCCGGCAAAAAATTTTAATTTTTTTTACAAAAAATAAAAAATGGGTTAAATTTTTAAAAACTTTTTTAAAAAAATTAAAAAATAAGTAAAATTTTAAAATTTCATCAAAAATAGTGCTAAAAATGTTTACAAAATTCAAAAATGGATCCAAAATTTAAAAATGTGTTTAAACAATTTTTTACAAATAGGCGCTTGTAAGCACTCGGAAGCGCTCGAAAGCAATCGGAGAAGGACGGATGACTTGGTGCTCGGACCGGAAAATCTCCTCTAGAGAACGTGTAGATGTCGACGTAATAACTGCAGTTATTACACCGGTACCTACATGTATACTCTTTACTCATGATATAATTTCTATGCTTTGAGTTTTAGTACGATCACCAGCTTGTACCTTACCCCTTAATGTTGATGTTTTAATTTTCTTTGATCTAACTGTTCTAGCTGCATCTTTTAAAGAAACGGTTATTGTTTATTTGTTAACTTTTATTGTAATTTTGTAGATAAACGAATTTGCTGGCCTCTTCCAACAAGGATTTTTATTTAGTAATCATACATCTCGACTTGGTGCCTCTGGAATGGTTGGCACAATACTAACGAATACACTTTGGCCATGTCAATGGACAAGTCGAGCTTATATGGATTTAATTCAAGACATGCCGTTCTATAGGGATGCAGATCTTTTCTTGGATTAGTTAATGGTGCTCAATCTATCTTTAATAATGTTAAATTTAGCTCGATCAATCGTGCTATGTTAGATTATACAGCAGACACTAGCTATTGTAACTATCCAGACAAGCACAAATTTTTGATCTTTGTAACAGCAAATCCAACGTATGTTAATCATTCATTTTGACCAGCGGCGAGAACAGGCCATTGCAACCAGGGCTGTCGCGGAACAAAACCGGAACAGAGACGGAACAGACCCAAAAAGTATGTTCCCGAATAGCTAGCATCATAATTATTTTTTTAAACGATGTAAAAATGCTTTTCAGGACCGGAACTCCATTAGGGCTACATAAGTTTTTCAGTTAGATAAAAAGATATCTTCAAGAAACTCAAAGTTTCGGTCAGTATTCCTGCGTGGTGGTATTTGGCCGGAACTTTTAAGGTTTTTTGAAGATATCTTTTTTTCTAGCTGAAGAGCTTATGTAGCCCTAGTGGAGTTCCGGTCCTGAAAAGCATTTTTACATCGTTTAAAAAAATAATTATGATGCTAGCTATTCGGGAACATACTTTTTGGGCCTGTTCCGACTCTGTTCCGGTTTTGTTCCGCGACAGCCCTGATTGCAACCCATTTCTTTGCAATGATTTTTATTTTGCAACTATTTTTTTAAATTATTGCAAGAAAATTTTAGTGTTAAACTGTTCGAGGGCACTCCAATTTAAATTTATTTAACAAATTTAATGGATGTAAAAGTTCGTAAAAGTCATTTCGTGTCAAAATTCGTAAACCCCAAAATTCAAAACCTTATCCGAAGCTCAAAAAATCGATTTTACGTTGATTTTTTTAGCCTTCTAACCTGTCTAAAACACCCTTGAATATTTTTTTCAGCCAAAATTTTTAACTGCCCGATGTATTTCAACATGGCGAACATTTCTAGCGTATTTTTGAAAAAAATCTAAGAAAACAATTTTTCCGACCCCTCCTTCTACTACCGCGTGTAAAAATGGCTCAAAAATAGAAATTTGTCGGATTTCAAAAACACGCTAGAAATGTTCGCCATGTTGAAATACATAGGGCAGTTACAAATTTTGGCTGAAAAAATATTCTAGGGTGTTTTAGACAGGTTAGAGAAAATTCAAAAAATCAACGTAAAATTGGGTTTTTGAGCTTCGGATAAGGTTTGAATTTTTTGGTTTACGAATTTTAACACGAAATGGCTTTTAAAAACTTTCCCATCCGTTAAATTTACTAAATAAATTCAAATTGGAATGCCCTCGAACCGTTGAAGGCAATCTTTAAAAGCTCAAGAAAGTGTCTCGTAAATTTTAGTGTTAGTGATACTGAAAATTCAACTCTTGGTATACGCACGATGCCACCAGAAGTTACAAGAATGGCGATAACTCTCGGATCAGAAAATTATAATAACTCTCTTTGGCTGAATATAACCAGCAATCCTAACTTTATAATAAACTTAGATAAGAGTAATGTTACAAAAACTGTAGAATCTTTATGGAATATAATATGCAAGTAAGGGATTTATTAGTAATAAGCGAAATACGTTTGTAAATTCTTTTATATAATTGAAAATTTTAGAATTGCCACAAACACAACAACACAAATACCGTATTTAATCTAATAGAGCGACATGTTGCTCTATTTGTCAACCTACTCTGAGAGGTGTCGCTCTACACTCCCTTTCATAGCTATAAAAACACTTTGATTTGTGTAAGATCTCAACTATTTGATAGGAAATTCAGTCAACATCGATTACCATTCGATAGAGCACACCAAATATTTTTTGAATATTTTGAAAAAAATCGAAGTTTGCAAGATTATAACAAAAATTTTAGACCAAAGACTGATATTCGCTTGTTTCATGGCTATAAAAATACTTGAAAAATGAAACTTTTAAAACCGTATCTTTGAATATGCTTGCAATGTTTTTTTTGAAAATACAATGTCTCCTCGTTCTTTGGGGGGGGGGGGTAAACTTTCAGCAGCATCTCCAAAAAAAATTTTTTTGGAATTTTTGCAAAAATGACTTTTCTAGGGGATAATTTTATACGAAAAAATTCCCGAAGCTTGAAAGTGCTTCCCTGATTCAGGGAAATAAAAGCGTGTATTGAAGCGAAAATAGTTGAAATCTTGCATAAATCGAGGTGTGTTTATAGCTATGAAACAGAGTGTATTAGAGCATGTCGCTCTATTTTACATCCTATCCTGTGGCTAGGCTTGTATTTTTTTCAACCCAGCATGGGGGAGGGGTTATCGCTCTATTAGAGTAATTACGGTATAATCAAATTTAAAACTCACCTTTATCTCTTTATAAAATCTTATAAAAAATATAAATAAATGCTTTGAATAAAAATCTGATTAGGGTATAAATAACTAGCTCGAATCCGCGCCTATCGGCGCGGATTCGGACTAGTTATTTATATTATCGATTCTCGCCTTCTTCCTATATTCCATTTCCCCTCCCCAATCTCCTTCTCTCTTTCCCCACCCAACTATCATCCTCCCCAACACACCATCTTCCTTCCCCGCCCATCCTTTCCTTCTCGTCCATTCTTAACCCTTTTTCTTTCTCCATCCCTCCCTTTCCCTCTTCCTTTCCCAATTCTCTGCTCCACTCTTCTCTCTCTCTTTTCACTGTCACATCCCTCTATTTCTCACTCCCCCCCCCATTCTCCTCTTCATTATCCACACAATTCTTCACGTGCTTGTAAAATAAACAAAAAGTGATAACTTAGCAATTACATCTACTACAGGGCAAACATGAGCTCTGTTTTGAACTTGAAAATTTTATACAATTTGGTTGAATTTTGTGTACTTTGTCAATAGTTTTTTCTTTATCTGAAAAGTTCAAAATTTATGAATAAATATTTGATTTTGTAGGTAGCAGGTCTGGTGTATAAAGAGGAAGTGGCTTGCAAAATAATCGAATATTTTAAAACTTTTTTACTCGGACAGTAGCTCTGATGACAGATCTTTGATTTTTTGAATTAACAAAATTTTTGTTTGATATATTAGGAGGAAGTTTTCCGTGATGGAGTAAGGCAACTTTTTGACCATTCGGTCTTTCATTTTATTAGCACGGGTACAATTTTTAAAAGTTCAATAAAGGCGAGAATTCAAGATGATCTGTAAAATCGAGACGACTTGGTTGAGCTTATAACTTTTTTTTCGTTCGCCAGAAGGCCTCTTTGCTCTCGACTGTACTTGCATAATCATCACCTCGTAAATGGTGGCACTTTTTAACATAAAAGAGCTATTGTTCGGCCGATACTCTCTTTGTTATTACCTAAGAAGATCAATCAACATTTGCTACCTTATCGACAGCTGATGAACTTGTAAAACAACTTTGAGTGAATAATAAAAAGTATAACATTAACGAATTAAGAATCTTTATTTTTCAGTTTTATCTTTTTAAAGACCTTAAGAAGTAATTTTTTGTTTTTCGTAATCTAGATAAGTAGTTTTAACTGTTCTACCAGAGTTTGCAACCGGATTGTTGGGAGTTAAATCCCGTCAAAATACATTACTGATAATGAATAAGATAATAATAAAAATTTGATTTTTGTGTGTCTTCTCTCCTTTCTTTTAAACATTCTTTCTCAAAATCAATGAGATGGCTTCAAATATACCAAATACCGAAATTTCATCGTTCGAAGAAATTTTTGAGGATGAAGATTTTAATAATCTAGTATTTCCAAATGATGATATGGTCTATATTTTCAAAATGGAAGATCTTTCTGAGCCAAGTGTTATAGGCTCTTCAATGCATGTGGTAAGAAGGTACTTACATATACCATCGGGTATGTTTTTACTCATAAGATTTCTAGTTTGAAAAATTTGTTACTCCATCTGGCTCCAGTCTTGAGACCAGTTTTTTTTGCGAAATTTTCCTTTTTTTACCCAAAATCACACGTAGGAAATGGGTGGAATTCCACCCACCCCGCATTCTCCAAAAAATGAAGACCACCTCGCAACTTCGCACCAAAGGCGCGAACTTTTTCCTAATGGTTATGTTTTTTACCCAAATTTTTCGAAATCCCCCCTATCCACCTATGCCTCCACCCCCGCGAAACTATATCCTGGTTACGATTCGCTCAATAGATTTTTCGCATAGAAAACCCCAAAAGGGTAGCTTCCATAACGATTCGAAACAAATCAGAAAATCGAGGAATTTATTAATCAACCCGAAAATTTAGGAAACTTGATGGCTGTCAAACAAATCCACATCCCAGTCAGTCAGTATCTAGATGAAGCGAAAGAAAAGCGTCTACGAAAACTAACCCTAGAAATTTATACCCACCGCGAAATCTCCAACTCACCCTATATCATTGATTTCTATGGCCTTTGCCTATACGAGGGCTGTGCACTTTTGTGCATGGAACTTATGGATGTGTCTTTACATGGACTAGTTACTACCTGTCATAAGTCTAGAAAAAATATACCCGAAGATTTACTCGGATATACCGCGGTTTCCATCCTCGAAGCATTGAAGGTGTGCAAATCGAAGGGAATTATCCACCGAGATATCAAACCAGAAAATATTCTGATAAAAAAATCTGGAGAAATCAAACTAGCTGATTTTGGAGAATCTCGGTTTGTGGGTGAATCACAAAAAGTTACTACAATTGGCGCTGGAACAATCCGCTACTGGCCTCCGGAACGATTGTATACGGAGGGAACAAAATACGACATCCGATCGGATATCTGGAGCTTTGGGCTTACTTTAGCTGAGATGGCATATGGAAAATACCCGATAGTTCACGCAGATCTCTCGGATATTGATATTCAAACAGTGGGTTTTATAACGTTGCAAAATCGAATTCTCGAGGCTAAGGTGGATGAGATTATTAATAGATGTGTTCGGTCAAAATATTCGGAAGATTTGTGTGAATTTATCTGGCTGTGCTTGCAGAACTTGGAGGATAGAGCTAATGTGGAAGAACTAATAGAAACAAGGCTTTATGAGAGGTTTCAAGCTAGGAATACCAAATGGGTGGCCAAATTGATACTACAAGCATTAGTAAGCAGTAGCGTGTTCAGAATCCAATTTCGGAACGGCGAGGCAGAGACGCAAAGCATTAGAGGGGACTTTCTTGGGTTCCCTTTGGGTCTCCGGTGGGGAAAATTCGATTTGGGGATCCACCCCTTAATTTTTTTAATTATTCGTTTCGATAGTCATAAAATTTTTTTCGTTTTTTTGACATGAATCGCTTTCCTATTGTCTCTGAATGAAAATAAAAAAAGATTGATCGAAAACGGATTTATTTAAAAAAGTTATGAGCAAATTTTAGCGTAAAAAAATTTTGGGACACCCTGTATATTAATGAGTCTCAAAGCCACCATTCGTTTTTATGGCAACCTCTGAATCGTTGTAGTTGTCGAGATAATTGAGATTGAAATTTGATCTTTTTAAAAATTTAAATTCGAAAAATTCAACAAAATTTGTGTATTACAACGAAGACATGAGCTTGAAAGCATATTTTTCAATCGCATTTTTCTCGACAACGGTAGCAATTCAGCATAACGTAAAGACAAAGAATGCTCAATTTTTCATGTTCTTTCCGAATATATAAATATTGCCAAAAACATTTAGGACGAATATGATTTTACAAATGATCCAAATCTTTATGAAAACAATGATGACTTTTCGGCTGAAAATAATTATGAAAATAATTTTTACGAACTCGCAAAAAATATCATCCATCATTTCCCACCTCCAAGTTATGATAACCCAACAGATGCCTATGAAACGCCTAGAGAAAATATTAATACTTATGATACGCCACCAATTTCACCAACTACCAAAATAAAATCACAAAGAGCTTATTCTATCCCAGAATTACAATTGCCAACACAGCGAATTCGATCTCAATCATTATGGGCTACAATTTTTGAATTTATCTATGCAAACAAGTGCTATTTTATTGTTAGGTTAATTATTTTATTGGTTATTATAGCAGTAATAATTGTAGTTATTGGTTTAGTAACAAGAAAACCTAGTATGTTTTTATTTTTTATAATGTACTGGCAGAATTAGGCAAGAGGACAATGGAGAGTTAACTCTTGGAGACGTGTCGATTGCGTCCAAATTATTTGCGTCATCCGACATTTGCGCCAATTATTCATTGCGTAAATTTTTGATTACGTCAACAGACATTTGTGTCAATTTTGTTCTGTGTTAAATAATTTAACGCAATTTGAAATTGACGCAAATGACTGTTGACACAATCGAAAATTGACGCAATTGACCTTTGACGCATATAATGATACTCTAGATTTTCATATAATGGTACTCTAGAGATATCCCCTAAAGCTATCTCCATCTCCCACATAGGCCAAAATAAAAAAATAATGATGGGCAAAATTGTTTCAACTCATTTTAAGGGGAATTCCTTTAACAACTTTTTTGATTAGATGAAAACAAATCCGGGGATTAAACCCAAACAGTTCAAGATCAACTTTATCCACTTGCTCCTGCACCATAGGTGTTTTTTTTCTCTTGACGAAAAATGCCCTTTTCCCGCCAAGAGAAATTATTTGATGTTTTAGCTACCACCACTACAACAACACCTACGCTACTACCACCTGCAACAACATCTATACTACCACCACCTGCAACACCACTTGCAACAACACCTGCAACAACACCTACGCTACCACCACCTGCAACAACACCTATTACTCCAGATGTATGTGCCTCAACTTACTGCAATGGATATTTTTGTAATAATTCATATTATGGTACTTGTACGCCTTCTGAAGGAGTTCCATTGTGTCAATGTGTAGGAAATTTAAACCCCACACAAAATTGTCAACAAGGTATAAATTTTTGACTAAATTATTTTACTGGGTACGGCGTACCAAAATTCCGAAAGATGTAGTCAGGGGTCAAAATTTTAAAAAAGTTCGCCAATCGACTCAGCTCGCCGAGCGCTTCAAAACAAGTACCATATCATGGGTTTTTGACCTATGGCCGAGTGGCTAACGTGCTCGGCGTGGGCTTGAAATTCTTTTTTTATATTTTGTTGACAAAAAAATTCAAGAAAATTTTTGCATATATACATTTTTATGTGGGGAACACGGTGACTCAATTATTTTTCTATGAAAACTTTGAGAAAAATTGGAAAAAAAGATTTAAATTTTTTGAGATTTTTCGATTTTTTCAATTTTTCCAAAAGTTATCATGGAAAAATAATCGTGTCCTTTCACATAAAAATGTGGATATGCAAAAAGTTTCATGACTTTTGACAACAAAATAAAAAAAAGACTTTGGCGCAGGATCGAACCCGCGTCCTATGAGTTAATGCTGAGCGCTTTAGCTACTAGGCCATGGGTAAAGCCCGATATGGTCTAGTTTTGAAGCGCTCGGTGAACTGAGGCGATTGGCGACATTCTTTTTAAATTTTTTTGCCTACACCTTTTCGAAATTTTGGTACGCTATGAAGGTGATTCAAAAAATTTGCACTTTTTGTGATTTTTACAAATATTGGGACCCGAAATTTGTTTTCTAAAAATGATCCATATAAGGGAAATTTTATGCGACGAATCTATTGCGCGCGTTCCCAAAGCGTGAAAACGCTTCTTTGACCCTTATTCAGGGAAAAATCCGAAAAATGACTATTTTCTCTTCGAATTTTTTTCCTTGAATCAGGGTCAGGGAAGCATTTTCGCGGAATGCGCTCTATCGATTCTCCGCATAAAATCACCCATATACGGATCATTTAGAAAAAAATTTCGTGTATCAATACTTGTAAAAATCACAAAAAGTACAATTTTTTAATCACCCTGTAAATTGACCAATTTTAGCCGGCTGTGGTTCGGGAATAAATTATATGATACTACGTGATGTTAGCGCTCCATTTTGGTCACCTAATTATAATAGCTGTTTATCAGACAGTGATATGGCGAAGCAACCAAGTTATGCTAAGAATATTGATTGTACTTGGACATTGAATTTAACTGCTCAAAATCTCAGAATCAGGATTTATCCAACTAATTTAACTGCAGCTCCATATTTCCCAGAAGGAAAATTTAGTATAACAACTCCACAAAGAAGTCAGCCTTACATGTAAGATCTTTGTACTTTCAAAGGAAATGTTAAAGTGGACTTGGAAAACCATCGTTCCCTGTAATTCAGAATAAAATTTTGACCGATGATAATCGAACCCTGCTCATTCAAGATGACTTTTGCGCCACTTGCTCCTGCGCTACATATCCGACATTTTATATAAAGCTCGCCATGAAAGGGTTATATGTGGATAAACTACGGCGGTCGAAAGTGGAAAAAGTTGCACAATTAACATTTTTTAAAACATCGGCTCTGAAAGAATCGAGCTTCTGGACGCACTAAATTTTTTTGATAAAATTTTAAATTTTTTCTGCATAACATTATATTTCATGAAGTGTTGAGCAACTTTTGTTTTTGGGGTCCCATTAGATTCGCTCATTGGTTGGAGATTGACCCAGTACAAAGTTGAAGACCAGGCATTTTTTGGTCTTACAGATAGGTCGGATCTGAAAAAATTCTATCTTTTCTAGGATAAATCGTTTTGACTTGAAATCGTTTTTATTGCTCAGGGCTACGCACGCGCTACGTTTCTATATACTTTCCGTAGTCGGTGAACTTCAGGAAAGTTTAGGTTAGGTTTGAAGGGGTATGCCTATACATTTTTATACCTGTGAGAACCAGGGTTCAGAGAAGAATGACAAATCTGTCAAAAAATTGACAAAGTGTCAAATTTTTTGACAAAATTTTTTTTCATAAATTGGGCAAATTCGTGCAAATAATGGTTAAAGGTGAGCAAAAAAGTAGATTAGCAAAATCATATTGAATTTTTGTGTTTGTCAATTTTTTTGACAAGGCAAAATTAAATCGACTCAGGTGGGATTCAGTGTTGTTCCCTGGAACTCGAGGAACCAACATTAACATGCATTTATGATACCTTTATCAGAAATTTGAAACCTTTACCAACATGCCAGGCTATTCATCAGGCGTTAATCTCTATGTTCCATACCTTGTACAGGTTTAACACTAGTTATTAAAGGTCACTAAAGGCTATTAAAGGTTATTAAAGGCATAAATACCTTTAATAACCTTTAATAGTCTTTAGTGGCCTTTAATACCATGTGTTAAACCTGTACAAAATATGGAATATAGAGATTAACGCCTGACGAATAGCCTGGCATGTTGGTAAAGGTTTCAAATTTCTGATAAAGGTATCATAAATGCATGTTAATGTTGGTTCCTCAAGTTCCAGGGAACAACACTGGTGGGATTCGAACCCGAGACTATTAAACTCAAATCTGGGGAGCACTACCACTGAGCCAAGTTCATGTTAAAACACTCACAACGTTCACATTAAAACACGTCCACGTTCGTGTCAATATACATATTTATTGCAAGTCAGACAACTCAATTAGTCGAAATTAATGTATTTATTGACACGAAAGTGGCGAAAGTTATCGTGGCGAGATTCATGGCAAAAGTTATAGTGCTACCTTATTTTACATGTTCCCTCTTTTTTGTTATAAACTGCAAATTTGTCACTTTAGCCACTCGGTCATGGGCTCGGGTTGGGAAACGCCATGTTATGGTATTCGTTCTACTCATCTCGGCGAGATGAGTCGTTTGTGTAAGTTGTTAAAAAATTTTATTTGAGCTACTTTTACTAACTGTTTTTTAATACTTGTAACCTTTAGTATCAATCCAATAACAAATCCATGTACTCTTCAAAACTTACTGTATATAGCTGTAAATAGAGAAAGCCCAATATGGGTTATTATCCGTTTTCAATCGACTGACAATGTTCCAGCAACTGGGGCTTACTTCGATTGGACTATAACTAGTTTTTCAGGTGCAATCCTTACTTCTTCAGTTCCAACTTGTCCGGATGGTCAGGAAATTGATTTTAAAAAATGACGATAAGATTTTATGTGTACTACAGGATGAGCTTAAAGTTCCCGTACACTTTGAATTTTTATAATTTCACAAATATATGAAAGCCAAATGAAACACAATTATATTAGAAAATATTTTTTGCGCTTGCTTGTATTATTATTTGATCTTTTGTGAACATCCATTTATGTTTTGTAGCAAAAATGGCTGAATTTCGACTAGCAATAGTGAAACTTTATGAAAAAGCGAAATCGAAAAACCGGTTTGACTCCTTCAATAATTTTTTCGCCAAAAAAGAAAAACGAGAATCGATTCCTCGACCCCAAAAACCCTCGGAAACACTTTCCACACTACTCAATCCTTCCTAGCATTCATTTCCCTTTTTCATACAGATTCAATATTGCAGGTCAAAATTCAGCCATTTTTTCTACAAAAATAAATCGTGGCGAAGTAAACTGTGTAAAAAGTTGAGACACCATCAAAAACGCTATTAAATCGGCCAGAAACTCAAATAATAATACAAAAAAGCGCAAATATATATTCTAGGGGATATCTATACGGGGGAATCAATTGCGCGCATTTTAGAAGTTTGAAAACGCTTTCTTGGTCCTGGTTTAGGGAAGAGGTGGGTGTATTATAGCGAAAATGATATAAAATTCAAATTTTCAATTGAAAATCGGCTATCTGGAGCTTTTCCTAGGCAGGGAATCGAATGCATGAGAAATATTGCTATAAAAAATTAATGAAATAGAAATAAATGGAAACTTGTAAAATATAAACGCCCATCGTAATTGCAATAAAAGTTGCCTGAATTTCGATAAAATTGTGCTTATTGAAACGATTGGTAGAACACCACTAAATCGTTTTAAGACACCCTACAGTAGCGGCCAAAAGTTTATCAAAAGCCTCAAAATTACGAAAAATTCAATTTTTTTACCAAATTTCTGTAAGATATCGACCAAAAACTGTTTCTATAGTTTGCTCTAGGTGTTTTCTACTAATTAAACGCAAAAAACCGTAATCAGATTCGAAATTTCATCGACTTTTGTCTCATCAACCACTTTTTTCAACGGCCAAAAGTTTATCACTAAACGTAATTTCATTAAAATTTTCGTTTTATTTTTTAAAATTTCTGTTTCTAACTATTCATTTTAGTGTATCTATGC